>PNEQ01005022.1:0-14071 GCA_003012365.1 Medauroidea extradentata | reverse complement strand
GGAATAACCGACTGTCTGGGCTAGTATAAAAGCACAGAATCGGCACATTTGAAGAGAGTTCGCTATTGGAAGTGCTAGAGGAAGGTGCTACGCCTGTGGAGAGAGACTGGTGAAGACATCTTGGTGACGTCAAAGTCTACTGTGAGGCGGCAGGCGGCTACCTGCGGAGCAGTGTTTGGCGATACAAGAGGACTGCTGCAGCGGGCTGACAGGCGAAGAGGAGGTGCGCGACGGGAGTCGAACAGAAGACCTCAAGAGTGAAGACAGCGGTGCACTCGGGGTGCTGCGCAGCACATGGTGAGCCATCACCACTTCGGACTGATAAGGTTGTACATTGTCATTGTTAGAAATACTGTTGATTGGATATATGACTGAACTTTATTGTGATTTATAGTGTTTAGTTAATTGATGGTAGACTTTTCTTGTGCTGTAATTGTCAAAGTTAATTAACGTGTCTGTGACACAGGAGTAATTGTGTGCATAACTAATTGTGTTGTGAGAGTTCTAGTTGATTACTGTTTTGTGTATTTCATAGCTTTGTGAGCTATTAAATCCAGTACTTAATTTAACTCTTTGATTTGTAATTATAGACCTCTATCCCAAAGAACTCATGGGAATTGCCCACATATAAAGTTTGTGTTCTTCAACCTTGTAACATTATAAATAAAATTATGTTACAAGTGTTGAAAATATGTGTGGACATGCTCATTGGTGATATGTAGATCTAATATTATTTTATGAATAGAGACCAATTATTTTATATTCATCACTTCTTTTTCAGACTATGTTCATACTTAGAGTACCAAATATCTGTTACGTCTGTACCAGAATATTCTAATCCGTAATACTAATCACTGTTTGATAATTTCAAGTTGGGTGTTTTTCCTTCCAAAATTTGTGGCCTTTGTGTGCTGACAGTAAATGTATATACAAAGTTTTCACACAATATTATTTTTGTGTGGGTTTTCATTATGTTCACTATAGTGTACAGTTTTGTCAATTAGAAATAGTACTTTTACTTGTGATACAATTACGTTCACGTGTTTTCTTAGTACTCGTGTAAGAATAAACAAGGTATAGGTGCAATAAAATTCTACATTTAATTAAATACTAATACTGCAATATGAACAAAATAAATAACTTCTATGGCTTGCCTTAGGCTTCTTTGACATACAGGAAGATCTTATACTGTGGTGTAATATTGTTTGGGGACGTGCACAGCATTTCTAAAGTGTCATATTTATAGGATGCTGACAGTGCTCTATACATAGTTCTGCTTCGTATTTTACTACCTCATGTCTTGGTGTTCTAATTTACATGTAGCAAGTATTTAACTGATTTTAACTGTAAAATTAAGATTTATTAATTTGAACGTTTTATGACTTCTGAAAACTATACAAACCAACCTTTTTCTGGAAATACCCAAGTTTAAAATTTGTGGACAATGGTCAAAAATTACCATAACTCTTCAATAAAATTAAAGTTATTAGCCATTAACAATGTTTTAGTATTTATTTAAAGAGATAATCTCTTTTCTGATGAGCAGGGCTGTATAAATAGATTGTGTTCCCTGTTAGGAAAAAATTCACTAACTTACAGAGTTCGGCATTTCTTTTTATCAGTTGTTTCTTTCATGCAGGTGTGTCTCGGGAAAGTTTCACCCTTGCTATGTTAGCCAAGTTTCAAAAGAAGCTAGCTACTGCTAAGGAGCAAGTGCAAGAAAATTCTGACGAGGAAGGCAGAAATCCAGATCGCCCACGAGCTGGTGATGACGATGACGACAACAGTGATACCTGGTGAGAAATTGTTACTGAAATTACTGAAACTTTATTTGGCATGTGATTTCACCTGTCAGATTGAAACATTAACTTTGTAAGTAAAATTTCAAGTGTAGTATTTTTTAACTGTGTAACAAGATATGGCCCAGAATAAGTTGTAAAGAAAATGTACTTTGTTTTATACACATCTGTTATTGGTGAAAGTACAATGTATTGACGTTACATAAATCATCATCACACAATATGTTCAAGATAAAAACCATCCAATACTGAATACTGACCAAATACATGCACACATGCTCCACTCACAGTGCAGTGTTGCTAAGTTTCAGTATACCTTATTATACGCTATACTGTGAACGTTAAGTTTTCTAGGTACCTGTGTATTTTTACAGAAGAGTAAACATTACATAAGTGAATACTTTTGTGTTCGTAGCATTGATGAGTTTCGTGTAAATAGTACAGTACGTTATATGTATAATTTAAAAATTTTTCCTAAAGCTCTAGTTCAGCAGTTTTTTTTTACAAAGTTGATTTACTTTTGTTTGATTTTCAGGTTGACTCACAAGTTAAAATTTGAAGAGAATGCACTCGTTTTAGCCAAAGATGCAAGTACAAAGAATGATGATTGGTTTGAAATTTTTGATCCACGGAACCCCATTAACAAAAGGAGAAGAGAGGACAGCAAACAGGCATTGAAAAATAAAGACAGGAAGTGAACAACAGAAAGTGCTGCAGTTATTATGATTGGACAATTGCAGTGGTGCATTTGTATATACAGAAATGTCTTTATTTATTGTGTTTTCAATCATATATTTTTTAAGGTAGAAAACGAACTGAAACCCATTTATAAAATCAATAGGTTTTCCGCAGAACTGTATGGATACTTATTTCAGACAGAAAGAAAGAAAAAAACAACTTCTGAAAAAGTACTTAGCTATTTTCAATTAGTAGTATGTACAGTATTTCAATGTGTGTAACTATTAACATTCAATTACCTATTTTTTTATATTAAAAAACAGGATATTAATTTTTTTTAATCCATTTCAGCAGTATTTTGAATTAAATGTACTTTTGCCTCGTCATTCTTCTGATTGTAGTTTTGCCCCTTAGTTTATATGACGCCACTACTGATTTGGTTGAGAATCTGGTTTTAGGCATGCGTTAAATTTTATTTGAGATACTCTATTTCAGTGACTGTTTTGTTGAAAGACCAGTGAAGTGTCAATAAAATTAGAAGGCGTTATTTGAATAATAGGTATTGTGTTTTATACATTTAGAATATTAATTTTGAAAACCTGTTACATCTATATCATCTGTTGCCATCAAATGACTTCACCTCACTGTGTTAATGGCAAGTATTGGAAAATGTCCTTGGCAATCCACTTGTGCCGTACACTATTAGTTTGTACTGCCATTAGTATAATTTTAGTAAAAGAACTTTATAAAGCTGAGTTTAGGCATGGATGTCATTATATCACATGTTTTGTTACCTCTGTCCATCCTTACAACCTAAGCCTGCCAACATTATTGTGTTATATGTATAGATTGTACATGTTATTGTAATGTTTCTGTGCAGATTTAATTTGTAAATGCTTAGTTTATATCACAATTCATTATAATTTCCATAGAAATCTGTACAAACAGTATGGGCATTCTTTGACCCTAACAGTCCTGGTTTTGTTCACCAACATAGAGTGTTGCAGTGGCATGTGTCCTCAATTTTACTCAAAATCAGCCTACTATTTGACAGCAGAAAATAACACATTTGTATCAGGATTCACTACATATCTTACTAAGGGTTTAAAAAAAGGTAGTTTTCTCCACCCCTTCCCGGATATAAAAGGTATTTTTTATCAAGTGAATGACTGTATGAATGATAAGTTTGTGTAGTTACAATTCTCCGAGAAGTTCATATGCTTTTCAAAAATGTCTTTATAAGTTTTTTGTTTAACATTTTGTCTGCTGGAATCATGTCATGCAAACATGAGAGTTGTCAGTATTTTTTAAATTTCAAAGTCTTGTTATTAATTTTATAAAATATTTATATTATAGCTCTTTAACTTGCTTATTATTGCTGGCTGCTTGAACCTATGTTATACTATTGTGTCATTTAAATTTTTTAATAAAATTTAAAATTCTAAACATTGCATTTTGTTTGTTTACCTTGTGTTCTAGAAAAGTACTCACGTTACATTTAATTTGTGTAGTGACAAAATTACTTACAAAGAGCTGTGAGGTTAAAAAATGCTGTTTTTGTTGTTGGTTTATTTAAGGAGATTGTTCAGCGCAAATAGGCGTGGAAAAAATCTGCCGCTTGTGCGCTGTGTGGTTCCAAAGATACACGACTTTCAAGTTTGCAGCTAGGTGAAGTGTTACGTCATCTCAGGCCGAAGCAGCACACGCACACTGCTCTGACTCTCTTGTTACGCGTAGCTCAAGTCGAGACCGTGGCTGATAATGGCGAGCAGCATTGAACCTTAATCAGTTTGAACCCAAAAGAGGATGAAATGATTCTTCAAAACCATGGAAACGGACGAGGAAAGTGTGTGTTGTTGCGATGTTAGTAATGTTAAAACTGTTAAATCAGAACACCATCTGTGCATTACGCTTAGCCCATCGTTTAGCAGGATTATTTTAGACAGTGAAGTGTTAACAATGACGCGACATTTTGAGCCTCAAAACGAAAATTAGAACAAAGAAACGCCTTCTCATTGCAGATAATCCATTAAACAGAACTTGGTGCTACGCTGCATACAAAAAGTTTGTTTCTTGGATAAATGCGTGGACTGCTATCGGCTACAGAAACAAAGTTGTAATTCCGTCTTGTGTCATTACTGCTATACGAAAAAAGTAAACCGAGGAAAACGGTATTCACACTGGGCTCAAACCTGCAACTTAAACCAGGCTTGTTATTTTACCAATGTGTTCATAGTTACTTTTATTAGTCGCATGTGATTGTTGTAAACATAACATGCAACATACACATTTATTTAGTTCATACGCAAAATAAATTAACAATAAAACAAACTGTAGTACAATAATTGTAGAAACACAAAGCCCAAAGGCAATAAAGTAAATAAATTACATACGTTCTCACCCGATGAAGCAGATGTCTGCGAAACGTTGTGACCGCGCATCCGCGGAGAAATGTGTTTGTCGTATGTGTGTGTGTTTCTATCTCCGAGTACCATCCTGTGAGTACTTGTGCACAATTCTTTCTGTTTTAATTGTAATTAGTAGCCTAGCGGCCTTTCCTGCCATTGTCCTAATATGTACTTTTTATTTACAATTCTGGACGGAATCTTCAAAATAGACATATCTCCTCTACGGAGAGGAAGAGAGGTGATAAGCTTCGGCACATCCATCGCTCTATATGGGTTGTCATTCAGCTGCAAGCTTCGGTTGTAGTGAACTGCTTCCATGACTATACTAAGGATTGAGTAGCACCACCAGTCAAGTATTTTACATCTATTTGTGTTCACACCAACCCATTTCTTCAAATGTTTCTAATTTTTCAGTTTCCGTCCAGTCTGGGGCCTGTCAAAATTATGATTGAAGTCTAATGTGGATAATATTGTGCAAGCAACCGCACACTATCATAACTGAAGTGATTTCTTTTCGGCTTATATTTTCAGTGCGACGCTGTGAAATGATTCCAATTTACTAGTGTGGCAATAATTTTTTGTTTGTCTTATGTCTTACAAAAGCTTACTATCACAGATGATTTTAGAAATGACTTTTATATACTTCTTTAGACTTTCTCATCCATTTCTTTCACTTTCTTTCACATTCACTAAGTTCACCATGCAAACAACAATTTATATATTTACCCCCTGTCCAAGAGTGTGTGTCGGTGATATGTTTTAAAATTGAGGGCAATTTTTCAATCGGAACCTCTTCGTTTCCCTTGCATGTCTGTGAAGACCACCACATATGGTTTATAACACTAAATGTCCATGCTTTAATCAGCTCAAATTCGTTTCCGGCTGCTTTAAGCTTCTTTGTTAAAGATTTCGAAATGTGCCACACATCGAATTCGTGTATTATTACACCGAACTTAGTACGCATCATTTTTTGAATGCCACGGTGCCTGTCGGAGACAAAAATATATATTCTAATCGGTTTCAGATTAGATCATGGACCACACAGTCTTCGAGAAATAACAGAGCCAGTGAATGTGCAGGCCAAGGAAGCAGTGTGACATAGTGGTCAACCAGGAACTATCAGTCTATGTGAGCCAGATATGGGTGTGCGTTGTTCTGGTGGTACAGAACCCCAAGCAGACACTGAATGTAGAGAGCAGTAACAGGTTCCAACACATCTATGGTTGCTGGCGTATGGTGAGTTGTGACTGTGTTGCAAAGTAAGCTGCGTTTGTAATCTACTGTACTTATTTGCATCCTCGTGTACACGTCAGCCTTCCAGATGTAGTTTTGCAGCAGACGTCACTCAGTGGAAGTCTTGCAGCTAACTGATGAGTGACCGTATTACATTCAGTTAGTCCCATTTGTGCGGTTGTTACTGGTTTCTGCTGAGTGCCAGCTTATCTTGCAACTCCTCACCACATGCCACTGGTAACAGCGATGTGATTCAGTGAGAGAGATATTTGGTCAGTGCTTAACACAGAGGTCTTTAACCCTGGTGAGGGATGACATGAGGTGAGTATGGAGCAGCACCAGAATGAAGGGGCGGGGGAAACAGGAGATCCCCGAGAAAACCCGCCGACCAACACCATTGTCCGGCACGATTCTCACAAGCGAAAATCCGGGGACCGACCCTGCAGGGAATATCGAACCCGGGTCGCCTTGGTGGGAGGCGAATGGTCTGACCCTTCGCCCCCCCCCCCTCCAACATCGATGTGTTTGAGGTGTGAGAGAGACACACACCTCATACTGCTACTGCTTCCTGAATGGTTTATAATCCTGAACTCGTGCAGGTGTCTGCCAAGGCGCGGCGCTCAGATAAAGTAGCATTCATACTGGTGCAGCAAACAAGTGAGATTCGTTTAAAGAACCCATTCGGCCTACCAGACACAATGTTCCTCACACCACTGCAACCACAGCAAGTCGTGAGCAGTCAGTTTCAACTGTGTTATGAGTGCGTGGAAAATGTGCAGACGACGACAAAGTACGGACGCAGAATAATGGTCCATGACCATGAAATCCTGCGCAAGAGTACCTGATATGGCTGTAATGGTCTGAAATCGCCATGTGCAACCAATGTCTGTCTTTGCCCTCGTCGGTTTGATGTGATATGTTGGCTCGTTTCGATGTTTCAGGTCTGTAGTTCACGTAGGAAGGAGGTGGGCGTTTTAAGTAGGAAATATGGAGGCATTTTATTGACTCGTATTTATTGTAGTCAAAAGGAATGCATATAAATAATGTATGTGGGGAAGAAGTGTTAATTATATGAACTATCGGCTACGAGTGAAGGTAAGGTAAGTGGGTTTTACTCTTCGTCGACAGCGAGATCATTCGAGACGGTGACACAGTTTTATACAATGAAGGGAGTTTGGAGAGGAGTCGATAACGACTTTTTGTTAACTAACCATCCCAGTATTCGCCTGGAACGATTTCGGAAAACCTTGGAAAACCTAAATCGGAATGGCCGTTACCGGGGATCGAATCCGGGCCCTCCCGAATGCGAGTCTAACGGGTTACCGTTGCACCATCTCGCTCGGCACGAGCGAAGGTGATAAGTAACTTTGTTAGTTTCTATTTTTTCGATACGTCGATGAGGCCTACTTTATTTTCTAGTTGTCAAACTTGCTTAAATATAACCTATTTTATTATTTAAATTATCATATTAGCAAGAATGTTAGCGAAATTTTGAAAACAGGCATTCTGCGTTAACATTTTTTACATATATTTGTTTTCGCACTGCCCTTTAAAACAGCTAGAAATGATGCCTTTTATCGCCCTCGTAACTGTACCACTCACATTCCACCAATAAAATCATATGATCACCATTTGAACCCAACAATAAAATCAGTACTGCGCGCCAATTAAGTGGTCCGTCGTCGCATTGCACAAACCCTGAATGGGCGTGCAGGTATTCCGTTCTACTGATTTCAACAATAAATGGTGATCGCATTGTTTTACTGGCGGAAAGTGCATAGCAAAGAACAACTTGAATTTTTTTTTATCGCTCGCTTGCTTCAGTGTCTCTAACGTGGGTATTAGCTCCAAGTAGGAGGTCAGATATGCTGATACGCCATCTGAAGGCCCGGCTCAACAAGCGTGGTACCTACGACAGTACTTTTTTTCCTCGGTGTTCCAACAACAATTGGTGTGTATGTGTGGTGGACGTCTAAAGAAACTCACATTGCGGATTGTCTACGTCCTACATATACATATCGTCACATGAATACACAAGTAGGGAACGTTATTTTGTGTTTCATTTTATCTTTTGGTAATAATATAAAGAGACGAATCGTTATGTATTGCCGCACCTATTTAGGGCTAATACTTTCTGGATAATCATTAATAAAAAAAACTAATTTGTCAGTTCTCGTTCCTGTCATAATGATATTTTTATTTAGAAGAAACGCATTTTTGTAAAGGCGAATACTTATCATCGGAGTAACTAAATCGTCGTAATTTCCTGCATTGAATTCTGAAGTAACTCAGCTTCAGCACTGCACAGATAATGATAGCTCAAAAACACCAGTAATTTTCGAATTACTTTATTCTGGCATTCACGTGTTTTAGAGTGTGCAGAGTTTCAAGGTTTCCTGTTGGTTCCTTCCATGCCCTATCAGGAAGTTCTCCTAGTAATTACATAGGCATTTTATATTGCAGATGTTGTCACTCTGTTAAGGTGTTGTTTACTGAACATGCAGGCAAGGGCGCCCATCTTATTAATTGCAAAAAAAAAAAGGGGGGGGGGGAAAGATCATAATAGATGTTTATGTCAGCAGGAATGGATATATTCTGTGTATAAATTTGTAGCCACTGGCATATTTCGAAACATGAAACCGCGTTTTTTACGAAACTTATCAAACCGCAAATAGTTTGTTATACGTTTTATTAAAAAAACAAAACTAAACACATGGTGGAACATCTGTTAGGGGGGGATGCTCGGGCCCCGCCCTGCCCCCCCTCCCCTTTTATGGGCACCCTTGCATGCAGGTGGAACTTTAACGAACCCTCTGGACCACTCAGTCCCCTTAAATTAGTTGTACAGAGCTGTCATTTACCAGGCGCTTAGAAACTTAAGGGCCTAAACTACAAACACGCCACTAACTGTAATACAAAAAGCTCACACACTTACATACGGAAACGTATATTTACATAATTTAACTTTTTTTTTTTTAGTTCCAGTGCAGAACGCTTAGGCAACAATGTAGGGCAACCATGGTTTAGAACTTCGCGTACGATGAAAGCGCTTGACATAATGCACACAACATAAAGGGGCCTTCCTAGTTAGGCTACAATTGTGTATGTGAGGCAGGAGTGGTAAGGTTGCAGTTGACCAACGTATGTAATGTATTATCGCCTCTCCGTGCAAGCCACTCAGCTGGCGTGCAGTGCTTTACTATTATCCTTTTTCCTATGGGACTTTAAGCGGTGACCATATTATTTTATTTTCGGACAGCATAGTTCAAAATCTAAAGCTTGTTTCTATGGTTGTGTTTTTCGAATCCGGTTGTATGGAAAAGCCATTTTTGGCCATTTTGAGTTGCCAGAAAATGAGGTTTCTAATAAACGTGCCGAATTTTTAAAACAATAGCGACATAGTTTGAAGTGTGTGTTCTTTTCGGATATATATATATATATATATATATATATATATATATATATATATATATATATATATATATATATATATAATGCGCAGGTAGGGAGGCTCCTTAACATCTTAGGGTCACGTGAACTGCAAGACATCATCATGCGTCTGTTTATCCTAAGCGGTTATATTAAGTAACCCGCTAACCTTAGGTATAGTTGAGCTCTGTCACGTGACCAGGTTTGCTGAATCATCACGGTATGTCTAAAAGCCTGAAAATTATTCAGGGTCTTGTGACTTACTGGGCGCTTGAAATCTCTTCTCGGGTTTCCATTTGAACGCTACAAGTAAGATTTTGCCATTCTCACGCTATCATTGTGGCATCAGTTAACTGCTTTGCATCAGGGGCGTCATTTAGGGCGCATGGGGGGGCAAATTCCCCCCTCCCTGGATTTAGATTTTAAGTATATAAAATATATTTTTTGTATTTTGTTATTTAAATAATGCTAACGTAAGCACATAAAACTGAAGTTATATTATTAAAGTTTCTAATTTATACATGCCTAATTAATAAAAAAGATGCAACAAAGTCACTGTCGCCGAAAAATAATCTTTCCCCCTCCCCCCTCCCCCCAAGAAAAACCTGAAATGACGCCCCTGCTTTGCATATGCAAATTGAACTACACGCATGGTCGCATCGCCGCCGTAGCGAAATTAAATACGCACACAATGATTGGCTCATGTAGGGTGGAGTGCGAGGACGAGATTGATACTCCGAAATAGACCGCGTCCCTTGCATCTTGTGAGGTTCTGGTGTATTTAATTCCAACTGCGACTAGGTGCGCAATTGAAGACCGGTTTTGCTTTCTCAGCATGCGCTGCGTCGGTTCAGATTATAAACGCACGCAAGTCTGGCCGTGCTATCGGCTGTTTCACAAACATCAGCTACTAATGTATTTGTTGTTACCCGAGCCCGAATAACGGATGTTTTAGGTCGGTGGATATCCAGCCAGGCCATTCTGTTAGACCTGCGTAACGAGCTGTAAGCTTTGTGAGTATAAGGTGATTTATGTACACATGCGTGTGCCGGTTACGGTATATGTCCTCAGGCTTTGCGCTCCACAACATTAAATACAATTGAGGGTCTGAGATTCATAGTGGTATAAGTCACAAATTTTTGTAGTGCAGTTTTTATTCATACTATATACATTTTTCAAATGTCTGTTCAGTGCAAAATATTTCAGTTATCTGTATTTCTGAATTCCATTTGAGTATTGCAAGAATGTACTGCAATTTGCACATGATTACAAAAAATTGTTTACGCGAAAACTATTTTAACTGACTTACACTGCTATTAATCCAAGCCACTCAATTAAGCAATTAAGTAGGTGTATAATGATTTCCGGATGTAAGGGTTACCTTTAAAGCTTTCGTGTTACAGTTGGTCGTAATAATTATGTTTAGAATTTGGATTACGAGCTTTCGGATGTTGCATATATTCAAAAATAATATGCTAGTTTGTTCAGTGTTACGTATCCTATGTATGTAAATATTTAATCGATTTTAATCAACCTTGGTGTGCTGAAGTTTTTTACTCTGTGCGTCAATGAGATATAAATTACACATTTGGTATTCTCAAATAGAATGTTGTCGTCTATATAATTAGGGTTCATGTCACCGAAGTTAACGCTTCGCAACGCAGCTAAATTTGGTGAAAAATTAGTTGTAAGGATATTGTTTTTGCACAATGAATGAGAGTGTTGTTTCTGAGCTTCACACTCTCTTTAGGAAGACACTGAGTCGGAGCGGTCAACAAAATGTATGGCCATGCGTCATCCTGCTTGTAACTGCAGCCCACGCCTCGAAAGGACGATAGTAATTGTCTTATGGGCACTTTGAGCTAATTGCAGTTGTCACTGAGCTCGAAGTTCTTAGAGTTGATGACAGGCACTTTACACTACAGACAGCATGCACTGCATATCTGCTAGAACTGACGAAAAAAAAGTTACAGTGAGTACTTTCGGCAAATTCAAACTCATTATTCTTAGTTTAAATCGTCAGAGTTAAATGAGAGTTCTGCCGCGTTATTGTATTGTAGAGTTTGGTAAAACAAAACAAAGAACGCGGAAAACGAAATTTGCTCTGCCTTGTAAAAAAGTAGAGTAAAAAAGTATGTTCGAACACAGTAACCATTTTTAGTGCTAAAAATTGCACAAGTACATTTCCAAGAATTATCGAAATATTAAGACAATTTGGTCACATTTTTCTTATCGAGACATTTTTACAAAATCACCATAAAAAAGATAAAACACGTAGTTAAAATTTAAGGAGTGTAAATGACTGTAAATAAAATTAAAAAAATAAGAACTGAAAATAATAATTAGATTATGTACTGTTACAAGTTTGAGCACACAAACTTTTTATGTGGGCAATTCCCATGAGTTCTTTTGAGATAGAGGTCTTATAATTATAAAAAAAAGAGTTAAATTAAGTACTGGATCTAATAAGTTTCCACAAAGCTACGAAATACACAAAACATTAATCAACTATAACTCTCACAACACGATTAGTTATGCACTCAATTAGGACTGTGCCACAGAATGTTAATTAACTTAGACAATTAAAGCACAGAATATTTAAATTTATATCAACTAAGGACTACAAATCACAGTAAAAGTTCGATCATATATCCAATCAATAGTCTCTCAAACAGTTACAATGTACAACCTCAACAGTTCCAAGGGAGGATGGCTCACCATGTACAGTGCAGCACCCAGAGTGCACCACTGTCTTCACTCTTGAGGTCTTCGGTTCGACTCCCGTCGCGCACCTCCTTCTTCACCTGTCGACCCGCAGCAGAAGCCCTCTTGTCTCACCCAGTACTGCTCCGAAGGTATGTGCTTGTAGCCTCGCAGTAGACTCCGACGTCACCAAGATGTCTTCCTGACATCACCAAGATGTCCTCACCAGCCTCTCTGCACAAGCTTAGCACCTCCTCCGAGCAGGACCAATAGCGAACTCTCGAAGCACTCCTTCTCTTAAATCACCAGGTAGACAGTCTTCTCAAGTAGTCAGTTACTGCCATCCTCGACACAACACCGTCAAGGTTGCTCTCCACAGCTCGCCACCTCTGCAGCACTCCAACACAACACCGCCAAGTGTTGTTTGTTCTTCCTTCAGCCCGCTAGTGTCACACAGCCTCGACAGCAACCACCGCTGCTGTGTTGCCATCCTCGAGACGCAACACCTCGTCAGCTCAACACCTGAGTATTGTCTGTCCCTTCTGCAGGACGCTGATGCTACTCAGCCTCGACACCGACCATTGCCACCGTGTTACCATCCTCATGATGCCACTCCTTGTCAGTTCTGCCGATGTTAAATCAGCCTCGACGCCGTCGTGATACCACCCTCAAGGCGCTGGGTCCTCATTTCTGCGCCGCCACCAGTGTCTACTCTCGGCCTTTCACTTCTCACGACATCCATCGCCGCCCAGTGGCAACGCCGCCCCTAAGGGCGTTGCCTCACATCACTCTCGGTCTCACTTCATCTTCGCGACTCACTACTAAGACTCCACAAGACTATCACAAGACTCTCACCTCCCGACTCCGCACAAGACTGCCTCATGTTGCGCAGTACCGAGGCTTTTATACGGCCCCTACAGTGATGTCAATGGCTGATGAAACCTGGTGACCTATGGTCTAAAAATAGACACCACCTCACTCGTGACTGTTGATAGTCACGTATTCACACTGGCGTCATCGGGGAATCACAATGACGTCTCTCGGGAGTTGCGACGTAGCTGCGAAAACCCATGACATCACTGGTTGACTCACAGGGCTAACCACCCAGCATGATGTAATGTGCCTGCTGTCAGGCCAACACGCAACAATACTAATTATTTTTCAATAAATTTAAATATCCAATGACTATTTCAATTATAGAATTATATTTTAAACTCGCGAATATTTCATACGGATTTAAAACAACAAATCCATTAAATGAATCCATGTCAAATAACTCAAATTTTACATCTTCCTAAATTTTTAATTTCATATCGTATTTAACAACTGCTATTGTGCTATTGAAATAAACATTTTCTTCTCAAACAAAACAATTAACAAAATGAAAATTATTATCAGTGTAATGTTTATCCAAGATTTATATCACTTGTTCCATTTAATACATTTTTAAAATAATTAAATTTTATAAATTTTTATGCTGGGTGATTATTGATCCTCATCAAATCTAGCATCCATAGGACGAGTACAACACAGTCTAATTAAAAGTTATACACATTTCCGAATTCGATGTATTGAATTTGACAGTTATTTTTCTTTCAAAAATTTTCAGTACACTTCCTATAAGTAGTGTAGTATAGTTCCTTCTATTGCAGGAGCCTAGGAGCCGGATCACCGGATCTGTTCTGTATGTGTCTCGTAATTAAATGTGTACGGTCTACCCACCATCTTGGTTAATGTCCGTTGTCTTAATACCTAGCTACCCTCATTGGCTCCACCTTTTATCTTGTTTTCTTTTTTAATTAGTTCTATTGTTGTCCTCTA
>PNEQ01005021.1:34390-77139 GCA_003012365.1 Medauroidea extradentata | reverse complement strand
AGCGCACAGCGAAGTGAAGCGCACCCTCGCTCTACGAAGGCTCGCGGCCAACTGACTACCGATATCCGGCTCCCTGCGTTATATACGATCTAACTGCGCGCTGATAGCATACAAGTACGCGTTTGTGGACGGTTTAAGCCTATTTGCGGCTTATTCCCACACATGACTGATTTTCAGCGTGCACCATTTCCCTTAACGTCTGTGATTCGTCTGAAAGCAGCTATACCGTGCCACATAACCGTCGTCCAGTTATACCTACAATGCGCAGGACGCTACACAGACTTGGAGAACATGCTGGCAGAAAAAAAATCTCGCCGTTTCCCACCATCTCTGACTATAGCTTCGTTTCAATCAAATTTGGTGTAGTTACACCAGATTTTCATTATGGTGCAACTACCATGGCAGCTTGAATGAAACGACTTTTGGCGAAATTTGCACCTCATGCATCCATTAGGACGTGCCCTTAAGGGCACCCAGAAGGCGCGACTCGTTACAAAACTCCTTAAGTCTATCAAAGGCCCTAATACAAACAAAATATTTGAGCACGTCACCTAGAAGAGGTTTTTACTGACGGGATCCAAAACAAGTTAAATTAATTTGGCAACAAATTGTAATTTGGAATGTATATATTTTATGCATAACAAGTCTCTACAGAAACTACATCAAATTTTAATTAGAATATAATCTGTGAAATACGTTAGCTCTATTAACTTTCAACATATCGTAACAAAAGTCTGTAATAAATATTACGTATAAAGTTCATGGCCGAGGTGAGTCTGACATATCTATTTTCACGTTTCCTGCCGCGATTGTCGGCAATAAATACATAGGTCGTCGCCTACCTTATGATCCTAGCATGCACTCGTCGCAATCGTTGGGGCCCGTAACTCTATGTAAGACAAACAACTGATTCTCCACGGAACTTCTGTATGACGTAGGTAACAACTGCTTCCCAATACAACTCGGTGGTGTTGGCGCTGGCCGTCCCTCGACGTCACTCACCGCGATCTAGGCAGGTTTGAAAATTTTTAAAGTGGATATTTCCATGGTACCACTTATTGCCCAGAACTTTCAGCTACCAAAAACTCTCGTTTTCATACACTAAACTACGTTGCGTAATTTTGCACATAGTAACACACTAAGTACCCTTGTGCACGCCGACTATCACAACTCGTACTATACGCCTTCTTAAACTGCACTGCATTTGAAAATATACTCCAACGTATTGCAAGAAAATAAATTTCCGTTGTCATCGTATTTTCAAAGCTTTTCACAAGTTCAACCCAGTTCATTTCCATACACGTCCATCTTGCCTGACGTCTGGTTGTCGACTCTTTCTGTCACTTGCAGTGACGTCAGACTCAGCCCTTCCACCTAGCGGCCATTTCGGGAAACGGGCTAGCAGCCGTTTTACAAATACCAATAAATAATTTAATATACTAATAATAACAATAAATATTACAGCGTATATATACAATTACGGAAATATACTAAAATACTTAATATCACAGGCTAAATGCAGTGGCCACCAGAGCCACTCATAGATACCAATTAAAAAAATGTACCGTGAGACATAAACATGTCTCACCATTGTGAGTAAAAAATTGTCAAAAGACTGACCAATTAACAAGTTCGTAAAATTAAAGATTAAAGGCACTAGTAAACGACTAGAATTAATATACGTTTGTCTCAGAGGTGAATTTAAAATGTGTGTGGTGATATGCACATGCAGTAGCAATATAACCTCGACACTTCATATTTCGTAAGTAACTTAAAGTGTTTTTTTTATAAAGTTCTGAATCTTGTAATAGCACATAGAAATACTTTTAAAAAATTGCATGCTGATGTGCGTGAATATTTTATTTTTAACTGAAAGATGACGTCCAGTCGAGGCCGGAGTTTTTATTATATTGATCGTCTGTATCATACAGGTCCAGAATCAGTGTCCCTTTCAAAAACTTATTCACATTTTCTATTAAAAGATACAAAATTCAATTTTAGAAAAAGGTTTAACTTAAGTATGAAATGTGATTTGTTCAGGTTGTATTAATAGTATGTGCTAATCACCACACATAAAAATTTTCCCCCAACATAGACAAACATACATTAGTCTACTTTTTGTCGTTCACTACTGATATTCCACTATCATCTACAAGAATTGTGAAAACCTTCATCTAACACACACTTTATTAACAAAATCTTCATAAACGAAACGTAACTAATTTAAACTTAGCGTGCTCGTTTACTACACCATACCAGCTTACATACCTCCTCCAGAGCAGGTGTAATTTTCTCTGCGAAAATGACACTGGTGTGGCTACAACAGCTTGAATGAAACTCAGTGTAATGACAACGTAGCGCCGTATCCTGTTGAATGAAACGCCTCCATGCACCATTGCATTGATGTACCTACGCCAGCTTGAATGAAACGAAGCTTATGTTTATGTTTCAGGCAGAGACATGAATGTAGACGACGGCCTGAGTCTAGCCCTCGCCCTCGGTGCTCGGTCAGAGGCCCTCATGTTGCTGAAAGACTACGAGCTGAGTATCACTGACATACAGCTCGCTATCAAGGAAGGCTTCCCCATTGTACTCAGGTAATAAGTAATTACATCGTAATTGTCTTCGACGCTTTAAAATGGCTACATAGCCTGAGAAAGAAGGTATTGTTGCAGAAACCGCAGTTCTGTAAAAAATTGGATCAGCAATGAGGTTCAGTTACTAGTGATATTTGGATACAAATATCAACTGTCCGAACAATATTCTGTAAACAAAATAGTACATACGTGGTTCCCGATAAACTGAGAATTTTTTAAAATCTACCTCTGAAAAAAAAAAATCACTAATATTTACTGTGTTCAATATTCTAATATCTCAATGTACAGGCAAGGGTTTGCTGACCCACTTATTAACATACCCAACTAACAGTTCAAAGTACAGCCAAAATAGTTAGTTCTAGAAACATGACATCTTGACATTTTGAAAGTGGGTTCCACTTAGAGTGTAGTATAAGTATACTAAGAAAGATTTTTTTTTTAAGTTGAAGAGGTGAAAAACGTGAAAAGTGTTTTTTTAAGTGAATACTATTTATATTATAAAGTCCTGTTTTTTTCCTATTGAGATAGGCCCTACCTAAATACTGTTTACTTAAGGATAGTAATTACTTAAATTACTGAAATTTTATTTAAGGATGTTGCCAAATTTCACTCCCAAAGACATGAAAAGACTTGAAATGAGTGTTTGGTTAATGCTTGATAGCTATCGAACTCGTCGATAAAGATGATGAGTTAAAATAAGTTCCAAAATTTTTTGATTTTTAGATTATTCTCAACCTTAAAACAGGCAATTTTTTAAATTAATAATTTCAAACAAATCTTTAAAAACATTTTATGAAAGATTTAAATTCCATCAAACGTAAGAATATGATTAAATTTTTTTATGCAATCTCCACGTATGGCGATGCCGCATCAGGGGCACCTTATAATCTATTTACTTATATAAGTGAAATATCAGTTACTTACGCACTCATTCATAATATTCCAGCCCAAACCCCTAGAACTATAAACATAAATTTTACGGGCGGCTTCTTTCAGGGGGTAGACGCCTATTAAGAAGGGAATTTTCAAAATTAGACCCCTTAGTAAATGGAAAGGGATAACATTTGTTTTAAATTGATCTCCTCTACGTACGTCAATAGCCGAAAATCTATTTCCACATTTTTTATCTTACCCCAAATAAGTAAAAGAGGGTGCAATTTATTTCTGATTAATCATCGATGTTGTTGACAGTTCAGATAACGGCGTGGTTTTCGCTTACTAACGTCTCTTACTCAATTACCAAAATTTTTATTTCAAGATTTTTCGAAATTTGTCTCTTGAGAGGGTGGGAAGACACGACACGTGTTTTCCGTACATTCTCTATATCTTCCGAACACGTTAAAATAAAGATATGTTTTTTTCTGAGCATGGTGGCTAGCCTTCGTAAATATTCGAAATTTTATTTCATGGTTTCTTTAATAAATTCCACCCCTCAGGGGGCGAAAAAGGATTACATTTGTTTTATATACATTGTCTATGTATCTCATGTCCAACGGGCTATCATCGTAATTTTCACTTCAATAGTTTACCTATACAAATGTTAAAAATTAACAGAATATTTTAGTTTATATATATATATATATATATATATATATATATATATATATATATATATATATATATATATATATATATAATTTGACCCCAGAGACGGTGGAAACGTAACAACAGACGAAACATTTCGTATTTGTAGTGCGTTATACGCAAACGAGACTAGAATACAAATGTCAATATTATTATTTTATATTGTAGTAATTTAACTTATATTGTATTCGTTTGTTCTTTAATACGTAAACCTTACTGCAGTCTGCACTCGTTTTTTATCCATTAGCTTTCTTACGTAACAGATATGAAAATGCTTAAAAAAATTGAACACAAAATTATTTTTTGCTACTTTTATTTGCTAAATGGTATAACTTCATTACACAAGGTTGCGACTTGCAACACTCAGCTCCACTTGTAAAATTATGAATGCCAACTGTAACTAAGCAAATTTAGCTGTGCCGCGATATTAACCAGCCGTGAAGCCATTTTGGGGAATATTTTGAGCATTTCTTCTTTGACAGGGAAGGCTGTTTATTGGAGTTCCATTTGTATTAATTAATTTTGTTATTCCTGAAAGAACCGTGGATATTACCACACTCCAGACAGCAATAGTGTTTTACAGCACATTGACCCTCTGATATTTGGCTGTTGCAGCTTTACACATAATGTTTGAATCATGATTTTCTATCTAGAATTTAACTTAATCACTCATTTACTTAAGGTTTCTTGGTATCAAAGACAAAACTATGCATTTCACATTCAAATTGCTGTTCTATTAGTAATTATAACGTGTAATTCATTACAGAGCAGGGAATTTGCACATAAGCGCTACATGGTAAAAAAATTTTTTTTTTTTCGTATAAGAAAAGAGGATCTCACGCTTGGTATATTCATAACATTGTGTTCATAGGTGTGCTACAGGCACATTAAATTCATTCCAATAATTTTATCGTAACGTTGAGCACAATAATACAACTTTTACTCGGGTCTGGTTGGAAGTGAAGAGTTTTGAAGGATGACGTTAGATAAAGTTGAAGCAATAAGAATCAGCATGACAGGAAACAGTAAAAGTAGTCCAAGAAAACACGCCAACCAATAACAACGCCAGTCTTGTTTCCCTCATGCAAAACTCCCTGGCAATCGAACCAGGATCGTCGTGGTGTGAGTCGCTCCCCAGGGGGAAAGTGAACATTTTTTGTACCAAACATTATTTGAGAACTATTTCCCAAGATTTTTTTGTAATATTACAGTTGTTACAGTGTACGCAAATAATTATAATTACGCGAAACATGCAAAAAAAGAAATCTCAATGTCTACAGCAAACATTTTTTCTCTGTACTTAAGTGTTCAAAAGCAGTATTATCAATAAACTTCCCATTTCAACGTTTAGAAAAATACATACCAAATTTGTTATAACTTGCTTCTAGTTTAATCTGCCATAACTTAACAGATTTATATCAACTGAGTAGTAGCGGGTTGGTAAGATCCAGTAAGTTAAGTGCGGGGTTCACCTCAGTTTTCAACGTCTTTTTAATTTTTATATTGGTACCAAATTATTTTTCTTATTTTATACATAAATTGTGATTAAATCTTCCTCTTAGGAAATTTATATATCTCTAATAGTTCTTGCGTAATGAGTCGTAAACGTCAGAATTTGGACTTTACGGTTTTAAGTACGCCACTAAAACCAACTGAAATACCAAACTAAAAAAAATCACACTATATGACAATGTTGTAGGGTATGATTTGACATATAGGCCTATAAAAACAAGAAAATATTTTTTTTGTACTAAAAAAAAATTTATATTTTTGAAATATTCATTTCAAAATTCAACATTTTTTATTAAATACAAAAGTACTTTATTTGTTGTTTTTATGGATGTCAAATTATAGCCTGCAACATTGTTCTACACTGTGAATTTTTTCGGTTAGGTTTGTCTGTTGGTTTTAGTGGCGTACTTAAAACCGTAAAGTGCAAATTTCGACGTTTACGACTCATTACGCAAAAACTATTAGAGATATATAAAAGTTTCCTAAGAGGAAGATTTAATCACAATTTATGTCTAAAATAAAAAATAATATCTGGTACAAATATGAAAATTAATAAAGACGTTGAAAACTGATGTGAACCGCGCCCTTATGTCAATTTGCTACAGTGCAGACAGAATGTGGCAGGTACCAGCTGTACTGGAGGATGGCACGGTGCTACCAAGCAATGAATCAGACGCCCAAAGCCCGCATATCTCTTCAGCTGGCTTCCAGGTTGCTGACACAGAATGCGACTCTTGTCGGTCCAGAAGCCGTGATGCTGATGATGAAGATTAATGGAGAGATGTCAGAGCTCGAATCTTCCGAGAACTCAGTCAAGGCCATCGAACCTTCCAAAGAGACGAAAAGTAAGTAATACTTTCTGTGCTTTATAGTAGTACATTATTTTGGAAGTTACGAATTCATTAGAACACTCCCCTAACGTGTACACTTGTAATCTAAACTATGCCTGTTTTCATTTTAGTCTTAAACAAAACGTGATTTGGAATGGGCCTACACCAAAATTAATCTGCATGTTTGAAGCTGGCATCAGCATTAATTTTTAATTTAAATAGTCATACTATTAGAAATGAACGAAAGTTTGAAACAAGAAGTCAAATGAACAGAAACTGAAGACTGGACTGACTATCATAATTATAATCATGCAAATTGTTTCTTTCAGAAGTTAGAAACATATTTATTGGAGAGCATTTTGAATTTACGGTTAATTTCACTATCGTTGTGCCTCGATACAAAAAATAATTTTTAAAACAGTCTTCCTTACAAAAAGTTCACGGAAACAACTCTAGTCAAGCAACTATGTCATTGTAACTACTGAGGCTGTTTGTAATTCAGTTTTTACATACATTTAAGTCATAGCTATTTATTATTTCAATAGACACTATTTATAAAATCATATATATATTTTTTAATATTTACATACATGCATTAATTTTGACAAATATACAATACAAATATAAAATTTTACAACATTAATATAAAATTTTTTCAGTGCGTCAATTTGTAAAGTCGAACCAGTTAGTTTCCGTGATGATTAGTCGAGCATTAAGGGACGATTTAAAAGAAAGGGAAAAAAGTGTGTGTGTGTGTGTGTAATGGTGGGCCAGAAATGTCTCAGTGAAAAGTTATTAGCTAAAAATCGTTTCAAAGCCAATTCATAACATACTTTGATCTCACTGCATGGAGTCATGTCATACATAGTATTTACAAAACAGCGATTTGCAATACGTGTAAAAATTATTGCTGCCTGTGATTGTCATAGTGAATGCGACAGAACCTCTCACGGCCTGCACCAACGCTAAGGGTCGTCATATAGAGCATCTCATGTAAAACACAATATTCATTTTGTGGTATGTAATAAAGATATTATCAATAAATACAGTACAGTATGTTCAAAATACGCTTTTCCAAGTTTTACGCTGTAACTTTTAACTGAGACATTTCCGGTCAACTTTTTGCTTATTTTGTTCTCCGTCAAAACGGAAAGTTTGACTTTCTCCCAAAAAAATATACCGTGTTTTTTTGGCGGTACAAAATAAAATATCTCTTCTTTCATACGCAGTTCAAATTATACTATTTTAATAATTTCTGCAGTGTCGGTATTAATTTGTAACCTGCATGCCACTGAATCGGATGGAATGCTTCACAGGAAAGTTCTCTCCTTCTACATCTCGATACGGCTAGTATGACAACGGTCTTAGGGCCGGTTTCTCAATGTCTGATTAAAGCCTTGGTTAGCTAATCCTATGATTATATTTAACCTATTGATTAAGTGGTGATTAAATCTGAAGTGTTTCTCAACGTACTTTAATCTTATGTTCCGCTAAGTATCGGTTAAGGTAAATGTGGCAACCATGCAATGCCATAGAAGCATGTTATTGGTTGCAGTAAAGCTTTTATTTGTTTATTTAATTGTGCTGGTTAGCAGTGCTTGTATACGTAATGGAAAAAAATAAGCGGCCGCGTGCCGAAAATTTTGTTTCTGTGCTGAAAAATATGCCCGTATCATAGAATACAAAAAAAAAAAACTGACGCCGTAACTTGGAAGCATAAAGAAGATGCATGGAAGAAAATCGAAGTAGAATTTTATTCATCGAGGAACCTATATGTGTGATATAACCTACACAATTATGTACCAATAACATAACCTACAATAGGTATTATAACATACAAAAGTATCGAAAAACACGTAAAGTAATCTACAAATTTATATTAACAACTTTTCAATCCAGATTCCTTGATCATCGTAGGTTTTATTTTTTCAGAAGAAATAAAAATATATTTTTTATTACCATTACCCAAGATACGTAATATTACGTACATCTAACATAGGTTTCCAACCAATTATGCAAAATAATGTATGGAAGTATACAGACATCAAAGGCATGTGACATAACCATCAAATGTTTTCACATAACCAACAAAAGAATATTACTTACCAGAACGTACTAAAGTTTATGGGATGTAAACAAAACATGCAATAAATAAGTACACACCTGTCTGTGGTCACTTCCAGCTGTTCAATTTTTTCTAGTAGTGCTAGGACAGTATTTTTACTCAGCCGCAATCGCATAACAAATTCATGATCATCTATTTACAAGTGACTTGGGCGTTCCCGAAAAAGTCTTGGCCTGTTTATGAAATCTACTATTTCGTCGCCATCATCTTCTTAAAACAAGAACTTTAAATTTTCTGTCATCATAACGTAAAAAGTTGTCACTGTTTATAATCTTGTTTGTTTTAAAAGTCCTGTTTTACTCTGTAATCAACACCTCTTCTTATGATTAAGATAACCAATGGTTACCGACTTCTAACCCATTGATTAATCTTAATCAGTACTTTAGAAACAGATATTGTTTATAACCATTGGTTAAATTTTAATCGGAAGATAATTAGAAGAAAATCAGACATTGAGAAACCGGGCCTTAGTGTCGTGTCATAGCAGTTCATAATGGTTAGTGTCTACCCGCTGTGTTGGTATGAGAGAGAGAGAGAGAGAGAGAGAGAGCGAGAAAGAGAGAAGGAGTCAGTGTCACAAGAGGGAGCAGAATTAGAAATGCTGAAACAAATATTGAAGTGGCCACGTACATGAATATGAAAGTGAGTTGCAGCGTGTTAAAGATTTACGCTTATTTTCGAAACTGTTGTGTTTACAAAGTGACCGTCAACTAACAGAAAACCCTTTTCGGAGCAGAACTATTAAGTATTTTCAAAACATGACGCGCACTGGTTTATACCATTTCCGGACCCTACAACACAGCCAATGTCACAAAATCTACTGCTCAGATTGTTGGTAAAGACTTCCAATCAGTAAATTGACAGGTAGAGACGTGTAAATTTCACATTATTATTTGGTGACAGACCATAATTCACTGGCCTATATTCACTGGAACTCACGCCGTAAGGATTGGCTCCGGGCCTACGTACCCTTGTGCAGCCACGCTACAGGACAGCAGGACAGTAGGCACTTTACAGCTGTCCTTATTTATTTGAAAATGTCCTTCAGGCACGCACGCAAACTACTGGCCAACAGCAGAAATCAGATGATCACACAGTAACTTGTACCTTGTCAATATGTCGTTGGGTAATAACCTCGAAATTTATCATCTCCGCTTATGGCTCTAATGGTAAAGATAAAAGTGTCTTGTATGCGCCTATATTTTATTTAATATTCTACACTAAATATTTTCATAACGGAAAAGGATTGCTAAAACACCCACTTTAGCAATTTTCAACCACTTTAGCTGTTTTCGGCCGTTCAAAAGTAAACTTTTAAGATTACTTGAGAACCTAAAATGTGTATGCACGCGTGCAACGTTCTTTGCAAGGTAGTAAGTATATTATATAATCCTAAGCAGAAGTACACGTCGCTGCGTTCCAACAGCAGAAGTCAGGCGAGCACGCAGTATCCCTGTAGTTACGGACCACTGATTTATCGGAAAATATTTTAGATATTAATTTGTGTCAGTTCCTTTACGTACATGCTGGCAGATCTGATTCGTGTTCAGTGATTGGCTGTTTTATCTCTCAGCATCTAGGGATTCTACCCGCCAATCATAGACGTGTGGTGTCGCAGTAACCTTGTTCTGATTAGGACAATCGAATAAGTGACACCTCTTAGGAGTGGATCCATCTGTAGGTTTTTTATGGAGGGGGGGGGGACCTTAAAAAGTTGCTATGTCTACACCCCGAGTCAAAGAAAGGGGATCCGGGTGTTCTCCCCCGGAAAATTTAGTTTTCAAGATGCGAAATGGTGCTATTTAGGACGTTTTCTAAACAAAAGTTGAATATAACAATTTAAAATTGTGTAATATTTTAAGTAAAACCAATACATAAAAGGTCAAAAGGGGAGGCCTCGTGCCCTCCCCCATCCGCGGATCCGCACCTGACGCTTCAATACAAAGACATGCTTAGGGCCGCGGTAGCTGAATGGTCAGACCGTTCGCCTCCCACCAAGGCGATCCGGGTCCGATTCCCGGTAGGGTCGGGCCGCGAATTTTCGCATGTGGGAATCGTGCTGGACGATGTCGTTGGTCGGTGGGTTTTCTCGGGGCTCTCCCGTTCCCCCACCCTTTCATTCCAATGCTACTCCATATTCACCTCATGTCACCCCTCACCAGTGCTGACCAAAATCACTCACTCACACAGACATGCAGCCAATAACCACGAAGCAGAGCTGCAGATGTGCACATAAGGTATTGAAACAGGTTGTTGCAAAATTCTTCTCACGAAAATCAGTGGTCCTTACTTGTAGTCCAGTCTGTTGTCGGATAACAGCGCGATATTTGCAGGTCTCTGTAAGTCATCATCCGTATGTGAGGGAACGCTGGTGTGTGGCAGGTGAAGTGCTGGGCTTGCAGCTGACTGGAGGGTCTAGCTCGGAGCTGGAGCACGCCTCTAGGCTGGTGGCAGTGTCGCACAGTGAGGACGCTGGCAGGTACGCCGTCGCACTGGAGGCCGTCCACACGGGAGACACTCTCGTCGTCGAGGAGCCGTACGCCGCTTGCCTGCTACCCGACAAGTTCGGCTCCAACTGTCACCACTGCTTCGCCAGGTTAGTCCCTTTATCCCCTGGCATCTCTATTATAAATTACCACATGTAAATAAACATTCTAAGGCTCTGCCTAACTTGTTTGCAATCATGCGGTTTAGGCCTGATTCACGACGCTCAGTCGGCAAGCAGTCGGCAGTCCGCTGTCGGCTGTCAGAGATTAATATGTACCTTAAAATGTGTGTATTCACAATGTACAGTCGGCAGTCGAGCAGTCCGCAGTTCAGCAGTCGGAGATGGCGAACTTTATCTCTGACTGCTGGACTGCCGACTGCCGAAAAATTCCAACCAATCAGGCGTTACTCTCGTAATCACCAGATGTAAACAAATATTATTTTAAGAGATTTTATATGGTTCTAAAAGCAAACTAAGCAATTTTTCAAATTTAAAAACAATATGTTCAAAACATGGCCAATTATTAAATAGCAGTTTTTAATAATAATGCAAAAAACATAATGACTGCTGGACAGCACATTGTGAATTGTATTCGACTGCCGACTGCCAACAGCCAGCAGTCGACTGCTGACTGCGCATTGTGAATCAGGCCTTAAGGGTGTTCAACTGCGATAGAATCATAATTTTTTAATGAAATATTGTTAGTTCTGTAGACCATACTTGTGAGTGCATTTTACTCTTTCAAAACAATTTTAGCTCTCATAATTTTCTCATAACGGGGTGTAAACGTCAAAATTTGCTTGTAACACTGCCATGCAAACAGTGAAAATCAACTGACCTACTTAAACAAAATAATTCACTGAGAACTTACATCCCATGAGCTACGCAATAAAACATTTAAAAACCAACTACGTAATAATTTGAATTAAAAGAAAATTGCAAAAGTACAGAAAAAAAAGTTGAAATTTTAGCAATTTTTTAAAAATATAAAAACAATTCGCGGTATTTTTTCAAATGTTTTATTACGTAGCCAATAGTATGTTATTTCACTGTGAATTATTTCACGTAAATATGTTAATTGGTTTTCACTATCTGCATGGCAGCTGAACATGCGAATTTTGACTTTGACATAACGTTATGAGAAAACTACGCCAGCTAAAATTGTTTTGTACGAATAAACAGCACTCACAAGTATCGTAAACAAAACTAACACTATTTCATATAAATATAAAATTATGACTTTATCGCACTTGAACACCCTTAAAGGGCATGGTATATAATTCAACGCTAATAGCATTAATTTATAACTTTAGGTTTCTTGAAGCCAATTTGCGAAAATTAAACAATAGCAATCCTAGACAATAGTTTTAGCCAACGTTTTAAACAAAATTGTTTCCAGTGTTGCGAACTTCTGAGGCACAATCTCTGACGCCGGAACCTCGTGCATTTAACTGCGGCACAAGAGATCACGCGTAACTAATGAGTAATTCTGGATAAATATTTACTCATAAAGTTGGCAGATACCATTATCTAGGATTATCATTGAGTATTTTATCCATATTGGCTTCGAAAAAGCGTAGAAATCAGTTGATGATTTCAGCATTTATTTATCTTACGCGCGCTCTTAAGAGAAGTTCTCAAAGGGAGACAGACGTCAATTGAGCGCCATGCGCATAGAGGGTTGAGGCAAGTAGTTAGTGAGTAACAGTCGGTCGTATAGCCCGCGGCCGATCGTGGTCGTTATAGTCCAACAGCACGCAAATTAGATCTGTAACAGTATGTTATTATTGCATGTGTCAAAAGCCGAAGGACTGAACTACAGACCCCAGAATGTATTTTTCTCTTAAGGAGATAGCGCGCCAATGCCACTAAAAAGCAATTTTAAGACATATTAACTATTTTATTTCTCTCCAATGACATACGAAAGGACCAAAACGTGGATACAGATATACAGAATGTCCAGAAACAAACGCCTAATAAGCACAGCACGAGAATCCTGGGCTAAATTAGAGACGAAAATGTTGTACGATGACATTTCATTTTCATAATGTGGC
Organism: Medauroidea extradentata; assembly: GCA_003012365.1. NCBI lineage: Eukaryota > Metazoa > Arthropoda > Insecta > Phasmatodea > Phasmatidae > Medauroidea > Medauroidea extradentata. Next base: position 63,949 of record PNEQ01005021.1, on the reverse strand, counting down.
AACATAGCACTATACATACTCCTCTCTTGGGCTCCATAGATATCTTACTTATCTTATTATTACTGTTCTGACCTGCATATTATGGGTCCAGGTTAAAATCCTGAGCAGCCCAAACATTATTCTATGCTTACTTGATTTAACATACATGAAATAGTACCTGGACGTGGAGCGCAAGAGGGGACTATCTCCGTGCAGTGTTGCCACATTGCGCACATAAAATGTCATGGTACAACATTTTGCCACTAACATTTTCGTCTCTAATTTAGTCCAAGATTCGCGTGGTGTGCTTATTATGCATTTGTTTCTGGACACTCTGTGTGTATGTGATATATACTACACACACACACACACACACCTTTTCTGGAAAGAAAAGAAGTCATGTTCCCAGAACAGTTATTCATGGACATTTGTGAATACCCGCAAACATGGATTTTATAGAAAACATCATACTAGCGACGTGTTGTTGCGTGTTACGTGTATACGCGAAACAGCTCAACATATTTATATTATGTTTATCTACGAAAAGAACACGCACTTGAACCTATGCTTGTATAATTTTAGAAATTTTGCGCGCTTGTTAGAAACATGGCTTTCTGGCCTATCAAAATGGCTGAAAGCTGCTTTTTGAGAATGCAGTAACTCCGAAAATACCACATCAATTCGTAAAGTGCAAAACATCGTGCGTATGTTAGATTTGAATTCATACTGTCCGAAAATAATTGCCTTTAATACTATCCAAAAATAAAATTTCAGGGTCCTCTTAAAGTCGCTTATAAAAAGACTACAATGAAAATCTTGCACGTCTGTTGCTTTCTTCAGTTACTTACTTAATATTTTTTCTTCTTTCCGTATTACTTTTATTTGATTTTTCCTAATAACTTCTCCACGTTCTGTTACCATCTTACACCTCCTGAATCGCCACTTACACGTTCAAATATACACACACACACACACAAATACACAGTCCAATCATCACATGCACGATGACGAAACCGGGCTGGTGTTATTGCTTCTTTAATTTAAATATATATTTTAAGTAACTTCTCTGACTCTTCAGTTATGACACAAATCAGTTTTTTCGACGTAAGAGGGGGTGCGTCCTCTTAAAATAAAACAACTTAAGTTTACTACTTACGGTTTTTATCATGCGCTTGCTCCTACTGGTCTTCCTATTCCTCTCATAGCAGAACAAACAACAATACTCCAAACAGCAATTAAAAAAAAAAAAAAATTGGCGCTTAACGCTCGTCCAAAACGCACAGTTGTTTAACACAGTCATGAGACTGTCAACAAGCCTACAAATGTCCTTGCGGAAACCGAACCCGTAAGTTACGCCTTTAAACATCCCTGCTTCGGCGTGAATTTTACTGTCCTGTAGGACCAAACACGCCCGTATGCTCGGTAGCTGAGATCACCGGTTACTAGGTTGGTAAGCTTGGAGGCTTGCCAGCTCTCGGAGACTCACAGTAGTATTTCATATTTCCAATAACCGCCGACCGTCGCCAGGCAAAACTGTGCCGTTGCCAGAAGGAAGGCAGTAAACCCACGCTGAAGATTTGCTCCTCCATCAACAGTTGTAAACACGACACAAGCGACGAGTACCTCTCACTACAGCTTCTTACGTCTTCTGACATTCCACCGAGCGAAACATTCAAATTAAGATCAACCTCAAAGTTTACCCTTCGAAACTCGCGAGCGTGAAATTTTCTGCGGAAGCAGTAGCCGGAGTCTTTTAGTTGCCTTGTATACTCACTTCATCAGTTCAATAATCGTTTTAAAAACTGTCTTACTGAAAGTAACTTTATAGTGTCCAATGTTGTATTATTACGGAAGAGAAATATCGTGAAAACTAAACTGTCACCAATTATGATTGAAAAAGAAAATTTATGTTTCAAATGCCAATGTGTCTCAACCAATATCAGTAAGAAACTAGGAATGTTTGCTAATAATTTTTAAAAATTTTACCTGTTGGGTATATTTTCCTCAAACTATTAATGTTCAAAATTTGACTTATTTTCAATTAAATTCCAGGAGTGGACTTGGTATTTATCTATTAGCATCGCTAAAAAATACGGTAATCACACTATCGTTAACACAACACCAAGACTAGTCACTCACTTTACCTACTCAATACGACTTAGCCTCATTAAATACCTGCCAGTCTTCGTAAGTAACAACAATACGTTTCATAATGACTCATAAGAAACCCACCGTCTCCAATTATTCCAATTTGAGCTTGATATTGGTTAATTTCCCAGTGAAGTTGTGCAAGATTTTGGCGTTGTAGAGGCGTGTTGGCCATTGCTTTTCCTCAGCCGGTATTCACAGAGTACTCCCCATTACGCCGCACTAACGTTCCGCCGTTCCACTACCCTCTAATAATACTGTCCTTGCGAGCACTAAAAAATTCACAGTTAAAACTCTCACCAAATTATCCATTTTGGAGCTCCCAAGTATTTCTTCACAATCAGTACCTTACTGGTTCAATATTTCCACCAGTTTTCTCAGTCACACACATTGCTTATGCTTTGGCATAGACTCGCGAACTGCTACATAATACAGTCTACAGTGTCTTGAATTATAATCCTAAGCACGATCAAAAAATGTACCTCTCAGATGCACTGTAAATGGTCCGCCAAATGACCTGTAGGGGTTTCACCTCTTCAGAATTTTTGTCACTCAGGGGAAGTGCATGCGTATTTCTAATCCATTCTACTATACATAATTGTGACCAACAAAACTTGTGAACACGAGTCATGGCTTAAGGGCGGTAAATAAAACCTGCGGCTAGGTTTATGTATGTTGAGTAGAAAATATTGTGCCTAGTAGGGTGATTTAGATAGTCTGTCTTTCGCCTAAACGCAATTATAATTGTTGTTACAACAGGCAATAAATTAGAAGCAGGCACAGTGTTAGGTATACAACATTTCTCAGTTGAAGACTTGAAGCAATGGAGCAAGAACCAAAAACACCGGTTTGCACAAAGAAGTAGTAATTTACTACGAAACTTTAAGCTATGTTCATGTAGCTTTCTTGGAAGTGTGAATCAAAGTTTAAAGTTTTACAATATCCTATAGTATTTTAGTTTGTATCTAGTCATTCCAAATTCAGATTCAACAGTCAGATTTTTTTTCTTCATATTTATGGAGGGATGCAAAATAGTAAACATAACACGTGTGTTGCTTTGGAAGTACCATTTAATCATTGTCTAGATTTTTTCTTTTAATCAGCAAACACATTGGGAGCTAGTTAGATGAAAGAACATTTTTATGTTTCGTAAAAACTTGACTACTAACTAAAAACATATTTTTAAACAAAACTGCTACGTAATTTAATGATACCAACACTCATTTTTTAAAAATTGTTACGGATTGTGTAAAGCAACCCTATGGACGTGACTGAATTCGTGTACCAGGTTCTTGACTGGCTTTGTGCCAGAGAAAAGTGCGTCAAATAGTCACCGTCCAAATTCACGGAAAGGGCACAAGATCTACCCAGCCGAGAATATCCTCTTCAGCCTAGGGCACGAGTCACATGCCCTAAATCGATTTTCAGTGCTCAACTGTTCATTACATGAACAGTAGTAGTCACAATATATTCGTAATTGCTGTCGTTCACATTCGTTTTAGCCCTCTTTTCAGCAGCTCAAAATAACTCCCTCTGTATTAAAAAATTTTATAAAGGAAAATAAAGGATCACGCAGTTATTTCATATGTGAAAATGAATTTTATATTATGTAAGGAAATAACTTTTAAAATACTAACAGAAATTAGTGGCAATTTTATCGCTGTAAGAGACCAACATGGAACGTGGAAATATAAACAACATTTCCGACTTCGCCGTGCATGTGTTGTTCGAATTTACTCATCCTAAATATTTTTTCCACCCGAAAAAACACAAATCTGCGGTTTCGAATAAACACCACCAAATGAGTAAAAACTGGGAAGTGTTCGCCTACATTTGTGTTTTGACTTTTCAGTGCCTTTCGAATGGTTGTAAATGAAATTAAGTGATTAGCAACTAAAACAATTTTGTTTATTGTCACCAAACACACACTGGATAGTGTGACCGTAAGTACAGTTCAGCCCACAAATAGGTGCATTTTTCTGACAGTTCTGCTGGCAAAGATTTTAGTGGTTGACAGTGTTTTACCATTTGATTTCCAGTATTTTCTATTTTGCCAACATCGATTTACCTTCTTCGGCTTATTCAGTAAGTCAATTAAATTTTTTCATGACAGTAACATATTGCATTTAGTTTATGAAATGCAATTTATCAGCAAACAAAAAAAGTGCACACATTTTTGGACATAAATTTGAAAACATCAGCAACTCATATAGAATCGATGAGACAATACTAGAGATATATAGCAAGGATGTCTGAGTTCAGTGATGTGTCCTACTTCATGAAAGGAAAAAGGGTTTATATTTCAAAAAGGGCGCATGGGCAAGCATGCAAGGACTCTTTACAACGTATTCAGAAACAACTTGTGTGTCTGGTATTTTTAAAAAAGACTAGTTAAAAAACGTGTCAGTCGCATGTTGCAATGTGTCCAGGTTAAAGGCGCCAATGGCTTGTCCAACCTGCAGTGGCCTGGCATTCTGTTCAGCGTCGTGCAGGGATGCAGCGTGCCAGTCCTACCACAAGTACGAGTGCGAGTTCATGGACCTCCTGATTGGCTCAGGAATGAGCATTCTCTGCCACGTCGGCCTGAGAATGGTCACTCAGTCTGGTCTAGAATTCTTTACTCAGCGACGTGAGAAAATTTTGCAGCAGACTGGTAAGTGGTTTTGGATTCATAGCAACTACGATGGTTTGTGTGCATACATGAGTCAAAATAAAACCATAAAAGCCACGATACATAAAAAAAACAGTCTTGCGTTTTGAGTGTGTTAACCATTGGTACACACTACTTTGTATAGCTTTAGTACATTTTGACAACATTTTTCAGCATTTTGTGTTAACATTATGTAACGCCAGTTACAATCCACTATCAAAAAGTTATTGCGCAAATGGTAGAACGGAAATCTCAGGTTTATTATTTTTTTAATTACTGATATTACACCAAACCTGTAAAAGGGATCATGCCCATCAAAATTACTTTAACGAATGATTAAGCATGTCTGTCGTTTCAATTCGGTAAAGATGTAGCGTCTTGTCACTTCTTGAATAATGTAGCATCCGAGACTCCAGTAGTCTAAGGGTTTCCTGGCAATGAATTTATGCGTAATTAATTAAAACTGTACTTTGTATAACTTTCGCCTGCCCGGCAATTCCCCATCTGTAAATGCTAAAATATTATGCTGCTTTGATAAGGAGGCCTGAAATACTTAAAGATACTGGACACTACTTCGTACAGACTGTGTACCAAACATTTCGGAAGCCACCTGTTACTTTTCTTCCTAGTGATTACTGCTATAAGTTCTTGATCTGTTGACGTAAAACCAGATGCTATCTTGCATTACATCTATTATTTTAGTGTTATGAGCACTGCTTACCTTGGAGTCCTAGCACAAACAAATAATAGGAATATGCATGATAAATGTTATTCATTGTGGCTTAGTACTTGTCAGGTCTACCTACGTGCCTTCACTGACTTGTTTAGGTCATCTCGAGGCCCAACACTGCTACATAACTTTTAAGGGACGTTATAAATACCATGAAAGCTCTAAACAAATAAGCCCTGTACATTATAAAAATACTTGAAAAATCATAGCATAAAATTTTTTTCGTACATTTTTCTTTGTAGCTATATTCTCCTATTCTCGATACAATACGGTTTTCGTCCTAAAGCAATATCATTGCGAATGAGTGAGCCTAGCTGAATATAATTAACAAGTAAATTCCCGTCTCTGCTCACGCCACAGTTCTAGGCAGTGCCCTTAAGGCCTCGCTCTTTAGTTTTGCAGTGGTTTAGAAAATATTTTTTTTTAACGCAAATCAATACATATATAAAAAAATTCATTCTTGCAGTTTTAATACTTATATATCACCGTCTGTGTATGAATTTTTCTGTTGAAATACACCAGACGGATTTTTAGACTCTTGCCCCTGAAATATCACATTTTGTTGTCAAAATAAGCCAAAATGAAGCAAAGTAATTTTTTACCAGCAAACAGTACATTATTTTAAAAAACGCTCTGGGCAAAATTGTGTATCGTATGACTGTACACAGTCTCAAATTTTTTCAAAGCATTTGGTTAAAAAAAAATATTCGAGTAGTTGGCAATGGTTTTAAATAAATGAAAGATCATGATCTTAACTGTTAAGAGTTTTAAGTGAGCTTTCAATCTTAATTTATAATAGATAAGACAAACCATTAATAATACTCAACATTTCGAATGGTTCCAGCACATTTATAAGACTCTAAAAATGCTTCTAAGCTATAGCCTAGATTATTGATATATTCTAACATACTGCAACACCTATGAAGCGAGAGTTAAGGTGCTTTGTAAAACACTTAGGTACTACATAAGTGCTACCATCTCAGGTGCTAGAAAAGCAACGGCCGTGACCTAACGCGCACCCGTACTTCTAAATGTCCTGAGATTGTATCGGGTAAGTCACGGATTACTATTTGTCGTCCCGTGTGCGACTATAAATAAATGAAGGCGACGCTGGGCAGTGTTCTTTTATAGAACAAGTAGCAGTGATTTTCAACAGCTATTTAACAACAATAATACGTTTATTTTTGACATTTAAAACGTAATGTATTACATTTTAAATAGTCTTAAACTTGAAGTAATCATAATATAGATTAAAAAGTACCTAATATAACTTTCGAAATTTAAGTACTAAAAATAAAATTACAATCTCTTGTGCAAAGTAAAAAAAAAGGTAAGTTTACTTTCTTAAGTTGCTATCTAGGTGGACGTCTTTTGCGCGTTCGAGACCTTGAAATGCGGAATCTGTAATATCGAGAAAGCACGTGCACCACGTATTACCCTAGCCTCTAGGCGCAAGTAACTAACTGGCGTTCAGTATTCTCGCCAACAACACACCTCTACGAGACATAGATGTAATATTTACGATAAAGGTGAGTTGTACACGTGTGTATCCCATAATTGATTCTGCACCAAGATTTCGATGCTCAAAAAGCACCGCAAAAACACCCATTTTTGCCATTTTGGCCACTTGACAATATTATTTAACGATTACTGGTGAGCCTGAAACTGGTGTACACATTACACACGTGTAACGTTCATTGAATAATATTCAACACTCATGTGCGTTGAGTAGTTTTCGAATTACCTGGTAACGGCCGCATCTCTGCACACCGCTCGGCGACCTGGGCAAACGGCCAATATAATAACTTGCACACGTATGACGACAACGAAGGCTTTTCTTATTTTTTTTTAAGCCTACTTTCCATTGTCCGTTTGTGTTTTTCTTAATTTCTCCCCCACATTAAAATAAAAAATCGGACATACGGAGCGAACGTAGACCGCTAACCAAACTTGGTAAAAATTATAGTACAGGAGATTAAGAGGCCGCTCCAATGTTTCAGGCGCATGTATGCAACCCGCATTAACCCTATATAAATCAGGGTTAATATTACCTTGGCTACATATCAAAATTATCCTCGCGCTTTATAAAATACGCAGTTGTTCTTATTTTCGCTGCGTTCTGCAAAATTAAAGTCTACCATTCTTTATACTTAACTTCGATGAACACAGGGAAAATAAGAACAACTGAGTCTTTAATAAAACACGAAGATAATGTTTATATGTGTAATATATACTTATATTGCTATAGCGAAGGTAATACTAACAAAAACTATGAGATAAAAAAATCTCACAGGAACAAAATTTAGGTACAATTTATGTCTAAAATAAGAAAATAATATCTGGTACAAATATAAATATATGATGATGAAAAGTGATGCACATATGTAAACACTCATTATGTATTGGGATGTCATCACCAGTGAACGTCAGTCAGACTTCTAAAACAATGGTTGTTACTTTGCAAAGATGGACCATGGTGGTGCAGTGGTCAGACAACATGCATCCCATTACAATTATCCAGGGTCGATTCCTGCAAGGATCGCTCAAAAATTTCTCATGTTGGGAATATGCATTACATCACTGCTTTACTCGTATACATTCTTTGGGCTGATGGGCAACAGGTTTGTCTTTCTAAGGCAAAGCAGCTGGCTTTAAATTCAATCCAGTCTTCTCCCATCCATTGAGACATTGTCTAATACCGGAAATATTTTGTGGACTTATACAACTCGCAGTGATTTTACAACTATGATGTAGTAGGAGTCACAACATCAGTGACATGGTCAGCCTACACGTCTCCCGCCACGGTGATTCGGTTTCAGTTCCTGGTAGCAGCAGGGTCATTACTGATTTTCACATCTGAGAAACATGGAAGATGTAGTCACTGGCCAGCTGGTACTCTCAGGGTCTCCTGGTTTCCCTACCAAAATCCTTTCATTCACTTACTTTGATGTTAAACTAATTATTCTTTAACTGCTCATGTGTACTTTCGGTAATATGTAATTATTTTCTAGAAAAGAAACTATTTAACATTACCATCAAACATAACATATAAATAACTCTGTGTTATGTATTTGTATTGTTAATATTCTGTTTACTCCACACAGGTTCTGACTCTAAAGGAGACAGATACATGGATGTATATAACCTGGTAACACATGCTGACAAGAGATCAGCTAAAGATTTCTTCCAGAGATCTCTGATGTCAATATTTCTGTTGACGTACCTTCAAAAGGCAAATTTCTTTCCTGCTTCTTCCTTAAACTCAAGTAAGTATCATACACTGGAAAATTACAATTTAATTTAACTCTTTAATGTATCTCAGACTGATATGATGTTAATGAATTTTTTAAAATGAAGTTGATTTAAATACCGTAAAATGGGGTGAATAGGGACGCTGGGGTGAATAGGGACAAAATTTGAAACAGATTCCTAGCTTAGAACTTTATTGTAAATTAAATTATATTTCAGTACAATAACTCTTTGTTAAATCATTAATTGCCAACCTTTAGGAAAAACTCTGATTTAAAACTGTGTACTGAAACTTTTGATTTGAAATTTTGTCCCTATTCACCCCATTTTACGGTACCTTATTATGGAACTAAAATATTCTTATTCACTTGAATTACTCTGCTAAAGAATTTTGTCTTTCAGATAAATGCAATAGATGAAGTTTTTTGCACTCCACTTTCTATGGAAACTGTACATTGCATACAAAAATAGCTGGAAACTCTTGTTTGAAAAGACCAAAGAAACATAATACACACACATGGACACAACATGTTGGCGAATATTATAAGAGTTAGTAATAACTACCAGACAACACGGGTAAACAATAACAGCATAGGCCTACTGATTGTTCTATATCCTAAGACGTAGAATCCCCACAGATCTGGATACGTATGTTGATTCAGATTGGAGAGGAGTTAAACAGGAATTGTTTCATCTCCAATATCAAGTTGGCTCACAGCTGTTGTAATTAACTCTCTAATTCCTGCATATTCACAAAGGTTAGAGTTGACAACCCGGCTGATACCACACATTATAACTAGCAATATTGAGGAAACTTGCTGCCTATCGTAGTACCTTTACACTACACACGCAGTCCATATGCTGTCCCAGTGTACCGTTTAATGAGAAGTAATACATGAAAATGATGTCAATGATCTATTTCCCTACCAGTCACCAGACTCACCACCCCTCCCCCCTCCCAACCCTAAGTCTTACCACACATTGTAATATCCTCTCTTCTGATAAACATCATACTTGAAAATCAAGTTAACCCGTGATAGTGCAGAACAGAGATTAATCATTCATTGGACGATGATGTGACACTACTTGTTATTTCTACATGACTCTCGATTACCAGAGACTCAGAGTCAGAGAGGCTGCGGTTGGTGCAGAGGCTTGGGCAACCACTTCACACCATGGTGATACAAATTAGATTCCAAGTGGTGTCAACTCACATTTTCACACGTGAGAATCATGCTGACAATGCCACTGACAGTTTTTTTTTCGCGGAGGTTCTCCTGCTCATAAATCCTGGCACTGCTACGACCCTCACGAGTGCAGATAACCTTGCTATTACATGTACGGTCTACAGCAACTTTCATCGTTATAACTTTTTCTTATTTTAGATATTAATTGTGACTACATCTTGCTCAATTAAACTTTTTTATATCCCATAGTTTTTGCATAATGACTCGGTAAACGTCGAAAATTTGCAATTGACAGTTTTATGTACGACACTAAATCCAACTGACATTCCCAACTGAAAAAATTCACAGTGAATGTTATAGGCTACCGGTTGGCATTTATAAAAACAAAAAAATATATATATTCCTACACACATACATGCAACAACTAAGAAAGAGATACAAAATTTCATAAGAGCAAGATTTAGCCACAATTTGCATATAAAATAAGAAAAATAAATAAACATACAAATAAAAATATGACGATGAGAACTGCAGTAGACTGTGCCCTTAAACGCTGACAAAAATCACTTCACTCACTCAATTGCCACCATCCTTGCTCTGGTGTTAACAGCAGCCTCCAACTGGACACTGAACTCATCTAGCAGCTGTCAGCTACCATGTGTGTTCCATTTTTTTGCTACCTGTAGTCCGTATTTTTTATCCGATTTGAAAATTTAATCAGCAAATAGAATGTTATGATTTGTGCTTTAAATAATTTAAGACATATTACAGGTTACGAATTTATTAATTTCCTCGATGTGCAAGTTTTGTTCATTTTATTTCTTGCTTTAAAGTTAAACAGATAATATTATTAGTATTTGTTATTGTTGTTGTTGTTGTAAATAGTTATGGCAGAGCTTACTGGCACAAGTAGTAGTGATAGTTGTGGTATTGGTTGCACTGATAATAACGGCAGTGATAGTGTTTGCAGTAAGTTAGAGCGCCAAAAAGTACGACATTCTTGGTAACTTGACGAACTACAGCCAAACAACAAGGGGGTCAAGCAAAATACATTGGTAGATAGGCGAGTGTCCAGACCTGTTCTTCTACGACCGTGCTAGAGACGGAAAAAATTCGCGTGTTCACTGACGTGTAGGCTAGCCTCCAAGAACACCTGAGTATTCAAGCAGACATTATCTGCTCACTGGATGCTCGATGACGCTGATATGGGCCTTTATTTAGTTGCTTCTGTACTATTGGCTAAGCGACTTACAGGAAGTGTCAAATAAGTCATGGACCAATTGCGAAAGTGGCACGGACTTACAGTTGCTGGAATTCTAGCTATGGCACGTATTGTTGCTAGATTGTAGCCGTGTTACTAAGTTTGGGAGATTTACTACTTCAAAAATTTGAGTACTAAAATATTATACTTTACACATTTTGAAATTGATATATTCTACAGTAATTGGTATACGATTATGCTTCAAAATACGTATATAATCACATTTTCATATTACTTTGAAATTAGAAACAGTTCAAATACTCCACTGATATGAACTCATTACATTAATCAGTGGTGCCCACAAGAAGGAGGAGGGGGGTTTATGCAGATTGTGTCATAGAAATTTCAGGGTGGGGGAAGAAAACTGGAAAAATGAGTTAAGAAACCATAAGTTCAAAGGGAGTCTTATACGTGGGGAAAAGAACAATGACTGACTGGGATGGAAGGAAATTCATATCGCTGAGAAAGGGAGAGTATTGTATAAAGTTGTGGAAGGGAAGGGGGGGGGGTGATGGTTTTTCGGGAGAAAGGAGAGGCACTAAGTAGCCACGTGAAGTGCATCTGTCTAGCAGTACATACAGGAGAGCACACACTATCTCTTTCTCTCTCTCTCTCTCTCTCTCTCTGCAAGGAATAAGACAGAGTTATTGCCAACCCCTTGTTTTACAAGAAATAGACAGCACTGTCCAAAGTTCGCACACATGTCTAGGGAGGTTTCCGCCAGTCACGTACATTTCATGTTAGTGTGAATGTTGATTGTTTTGAGTTATCAATATCTTTTGGAGAAGCATATTTTTCCGAAAGTATTTTGATATTTCAAGGAGAGTTAGCAGTGCCTGCTTTTTGTAAAATTAACCGTGCCAAAACAACAACTTTATAAATACATGTGCTTTAGAATTATTGTGCAATTAAACAGTAAGACAGGACAAAATGTCAGAACACTGCAAAAAAACATGCCTTCACAACTAAAAATAATTTGGTTGTCAGATACAAAATAATTCAGTTTAAGAACTGCGATGGTGATAGCTGGAAGCCATATGTCGAGAAGACAGTGTTCCAAGATGGAAATACATAGGTAAGAAAATCGGAGAGGTGAGTTAATTAACAAGCTCGTCAATCAGTACTCGGTTGTATAAAGTGGAATACGAAAATACTGCGTAGCATTGTTCGTCTCACTCATAGATTGCATTACAGGGCTCATGGCGCACATTGTTGCCACATCGCTTAAAGTTCAAGAGATGTTTTTCATTGAATTTTTGAGTGCTGTTATTTTGAAAAACTAGAATCATAAATATTTTATATGAATACACTAATAAATGGGTAATTAAACTTTTGTTTTACAGTAGGACCCAGATTTTACGAAATAACGATTTTACGAGATTATCATCAGGAACGGTCAGAAAATATTTATTTTAAAACAATTTAAAATGAGAAAAAAATAAAAGAAATTGCAGTTTTAACTATTTATAGCTTAACCTCGATTTTAAGGTGTCGGATATTAATACAGTGTATGCTCCTGACAGTACTGTTGTAAAATTGAGGGTCTCGTTAAATCGGAGTCTCGCTATATCAAAAATCCCATTTTGTGAAATCCTCGATTTTACGACAGTATTTTAGGGAATTGTGGACTCTCGTAAAATTGGGGTTCTACTGTACATAATTTTCATTAAGATACCATTCACACCCACTATACTAATCACTCAGTAATGTGAACTTGTTATTAATCATACATTTACATATTTACAGTAATTTTTTATTCACCTTTTCTTTTCAGTCCAACTTTTGCAGTCATAGTAAAAATACCACATACCATGATGGTTTTTATTTCCTAAGGTCATAAACTGATCGTTCGGAACAGGGAAAAAAACCTGGAACATAAGATTACTTCCCCGGGGATCGAACCCGAACTCCTGCATTGGAAATCCTTATTGGTATTTAATTCGACTAAGCTGGTAGTTGTTGAGTTAGGAAAATACTTCATAAAATTTAATCTATTAAATATAATAATAGTGAAAAAAAAACAGTTTTTCGTAATACTTGCTGTCCGTAGTACTGGCGAGCAAGGGCATGAATAATAAATGCTTTAAAATAGAGTGAGTTTCGATGCATGTATCTGTCGGTCGGACATTTGGTGCGCTAGTAGGCCTACCGGAAATGTGGTGGTGGTGGTGGTTGTTCAAAGAAACATGATATGTTTATTGTATTGCAGGGACCATGCAATCAAGAATGTAAAGGGATTTAGACGGCTTACACTGCCATGAAATGTGAACGAATCCGGGAATGTTAGGAGTGATTTTAGAGTGGTGAGGAGAAGTGGAGATGGGCGGTAGGCCGATCTTGCACACCTATCCCCCCTCCCCCTCAGATCATCGTCCCGCGACCAACCTCTCAGATACATTGTTGGGAGAAAGTGTTTTTACAGTGTGTGTATGTAAAACCTACCCTGAAATGTGTGTGTATCTAGTACGCTGAGTGTTGCATAGACGTTTCGTCACTCGTAAATATAAGTGTTACCAACATGGAATGGTTATGTGGTCTCCCAATATGACACTTGCTTACACATCTCTTTTGCATGCTATATAGCAAAAACTGTCATGGAAAATTTACAAATTTTATGTAAATTAAACGCCGTGCGGTGTAACTGAAACCAGGAAAAGGTAATTTTTACTAGTGCAACAATTTTATTGAAACACATTTGATCAAATATATATTTTAATTTCTATGACAAACTTAATACTAATACACTGAAGAACCCCAATTGTCTGTGGTAAAGCAAATGACGAGAGGGTTGGATAGCCAAACATCGTGGTTAGGCGAGTCGTGCTTACCTTTAATGGCCATAAACTGGCAGTCGGCGTTCCCGGATCCCAAATAATTGGTGGTGCCAAAACAAGGAAGGGTACAAGGCTCCGGGTATGATAAAGTTAACTTTGTGAAAATTGTTCACAGAAATAAATTATATGTTTAAACATATTACAATTTCTACTTGCTGTATATTTTTATTCTGGTTTAAAAAGTACGTAAATAGCACCATTTTGCACCTAAAAATCAAAATTTTCCCAAGGGAGGACCCCTGGTGCCCTCACTTTTAACTCTGGGTGTTGGCAAAATAATTTTATATGGAAACTTAGTTACAACATTCGTTAGGGGGGGAGGTTGCATCATACTTTCTGGGGGCAATAGATACCCCTTGATTAATAGTAATAGGCAGTTCGTAAAGACGTAATTATAAGGTATTCGTGATAAAACACGAGACTTCGTCTGTAGGACTAGCGTCTGTCTGAAGGCAGGAATGTAGTTGGGGTAATGTTGACAATTATGAAATTGATGACGGGAAAGCCAAATGATGTGTAGAAACTAGAAAATCTGGCAGTTTTTTTTTTTTTTCCATTACTAACTGCTGCTAAAATTACATTTAAAGTGGATGGAATTCTACGAAACAAAAGAGAATAAATGTTTGGCCAAGATGTAAATATAGATACGATTCCTAATTTATACTACATTAAACGTTAGTGACACTTATTTTTTAAGCCAAAATGAGAGCAGATGAATTTGTCTTCCATTAATGTTTAAATTCATTTTACTATGATTATATTGTTCTTTCAAGACAAAAACATAAAGTTGAAGCTGATTATACAGAATGTTACAAAAAGGTACGGCCAAACTTTCAGGACACATTCCACACACAAAGAAAGAAAATATGTGATATGGACATATGTCTGGAAACGCTTAGTATCCATGGTAAAGCCCCTTCCATTACCACTCGTTACATGTCTTCGTAAAAAACATTTCGTACATACACTGTTCCAATTACCCAGTGGATCACCTAGGAAGTAAAATACATTGTAAAGATCCAATCCATTGAGTATTTGGGACATTTTCTGTATGAAGTGTTATTTACGATGACATTTAACTAGATGTAAGGAATTGAGCTCTACCATGGTAACTAACCGTTTCCGGACATATGTCCATATCACATTGTATTTTCTTTCTTTGTGTGTGTGGAATGTTTTCTGAAAGTTTGACCGTACCTTTTTGTAACATCCTGCATACTTAAATTAGTTTTCGACAGTTAACTAATAAGCCTAAACCAGATACCATAATTTTTTTCCTTTAAAATACAGATGACTCAGCAAAAACCCTGCAAACAAACTGGGCAACAGATTTGCATAACATTTTCATATTAGTTTTATAGTTAGTTTTAAACAAATTTAATATTAATGCATTTTCAAAAAAACAAAAAAAATAATAATAATTAAGTACGGTATTGCACAAGGATGGGACATGGCCTTGTATTTATTTAGGGGAATTTTGTTTGCCTTTCAGTTTTGTTTTCAGCTTTGCAGATAAGTCAAAGGTACTATGTTGCTGTTGTTTCTTCCTAAGAACGTAAATGGTTCATTCAGAACAGATAGTTTTTTGTAAGCTTTCTTAATTGTGTTAACAGTAGACATGTAACAAATACTGGAATAGTTCAACACAACATTTCGCTCCCTTCTTCAAGGCTTATATGAATTGAGTCTTTTTGGATGTTTTACTTTCCATACAAATAAATGTTAACAAATAAAACATTAACAAAATTTTTGCTCCGAAATCAGTTACTGGACACAACAAATCACAAAGCCGTGAGACACGGGTGTACTACTGGACTAGCTTAAGCTACAGGACGAAAAATATATGCTGATTAAAGAAAAACTGCATATTCTCTACTATCCTACGCCTACAGAACTTCTCAGTCAGTAAAGATAATCAAATTTTGAGCACCCGTCAGATGTCTAGGTCTTCAGGGCGAGCACGTTAACCTTATACACAACACATTTCATGTTATAAACAATGAAACAGTTGAAGCTATTGTAGAAGTGATGCTTTTAAAAATAAAATCAGCTTATTATGAACAACTTTCTCACGTTCATCGCCATCTTACTTCAATGATAAAAAATTTTCTCACTAATCAAAATTTTAATGTTTCATTCTGTAATCAATGCACGATGTAAGGTTAGAAAAAAATTTTTGTACAATTAAGAAAGAAAATTTTTAGTCTTCTGACTTTTTTGTTGGCGTCCAGATATGTTACGCACAGTAAAAGTTTGAAGACGAGTTTGCTATTAATTCTTACATTATGATGTGATATGTTTAATTTGGCATGAATACAGTGCAAGTATAAAGTTGTTGTTTTCTAACTTTTTTACCCCTTAGAATTGTGCAAACAATGAAACAAATGACGGTACATCATCCGATGCACGTTTCGTCATTGTACAGTATGCAAAAATTTAAAAATAAAATTACAATATGAAATTTTTGGATCCCTGCCAAAAAAAAAAAAATGAAAGTGCTAATGTTAGTTACTGTGTGTTGAAACGAGAGAGTGAATCCCCATATAACTCTGCACTGCAATCTAAGCGTGAGACACACTATTAAATGGAATATGTACAAAGAAATGATACAGTTAAACATCTTTAGTCTGATTATGATAATATTTGTACAAATAAACTTACAGATTCTTCAATCATGTTTTCAAATAAACTTTTGTTACTCTTATGTAGGCACTAGGATGGGATTTTATTTTTAATAAACTCTTGGAACTGAAAACATTTTCGTAATTACATATGTATGATAATTACAAGGAATATGAACATACAACACGTAAGAAACAGTAATAAGACAAAACAAAGTCCTTTTTAAGTTTGTTTTGTTTCACCACTGAAACAAACAAAAGTAAGATGAGTATTTAAGTAATTCTTCATCTTGCAGCGGTGTTCCTCCCCAGTGAAGACGAGCTACTGATTGGATCTGTTATACTACGTCACCTACAGCTGTTGCAGTTCAACGCTCATGAAGTTTACGAGACACACCTGGAAGCTCCTCGGAAGTTCCGCACTGGCCGCACAGTTTACATCGGTGTCGCCATTTATCCTACAGTTGCTCTGTTCAACCACGACTGCTACCCTGCAGTTACAAGGTACATACGTAAGCTAACCTACAATTTATTATTTCTGGGAACTCTAACTAACGTTGGTTGCTTTTTATGATTCAATTCACAAGTATCTCAAAACTCGGTGGAAGATGATGTTAAACAGCTTTGGTTGTTGAACTGTATCACATTAGATTAGAAGTTCTGTCTTGAGTTTTTCACCAAAGTATTGTTACTAAACGTATTCCAGCATACTGATAATACTATAAGAAAATTCATTTCAGAGGAGTAATAATTTACACATTATAAACTTGACATCAGTAAATATAAATACAAAACTAAATCATGGCCATACAACATAATTTGCTTCTGACTATCCACCAAAAATTATAGGATAACTCCTAAAAATCCCACAGTTCCCACAAGACAACGAAAACACTGTACACCAATTCAGCACCTTGAGCGTAAAAGCTATGAGGCACTAGAAGAGTGTGAGTGAGTGTACGGTTGTGTCAGCATTACCCTCACTGCTACCTTGCTTCTATGCCTCAAATGTGCAGAACAGCTTTAAGAACATATCTAGTGCTCTTAAAATATTTTTGTGTAGTAAGTTTTACAAATGAATCCAGAGTGTGTGGCTAATTTTAAGATAAATTTTACAAAAGACATATGTGTACTAAAGGCTCTGCCTTTGTGCTGAATTTGCTGCAGCTATAATTTTTGTGAGGCAAAGTAAATCATGACACAGTATAAGCAATTGTTTGACAAGGTACACTACAATGTTTCTCATACACAATACGTTATATTCAGGCCTATTCTCATTATACTGACCTACATCTCTAATACGTCCTTACCCAATTAAATTGTAAATAATTTTTATCTTACAAGGAAAGACTCACATAGAAATTGTCTATATTTTGTTATTGTACTACCACTTGTGAAGCCAAACATTACAGCAGATTAAAAAAATTGGCAACAGCATCTAAAAAAATGTGGGTAGACAGCTATTTTGTAATTTCTTATACCAGTTTATACAGAATCTGAACAATGTCATGCGACCAGTTCTACTAGATGAGAATTAAAAATATGTATGTCAAATCAGAGCTGTGAAACTAAGAACAAAAAGTAACCATTTATGGTACATACGTACAACAGCTCACTGTGCTGGCCTGTATTCATCCATTGAATGTTACCAAAAATCCCCGACAAATTTTTGGCTGTAATTCATTACAAAGAATAGACTACTTACTGTCTGGCTTGGCAGTGTAGTACGATACTGTGGTGGCGGAGCTAGGACACCCCCCTTCCCACCCACTCCTTGGCGCCGTGGCTGTCGGGCAGAGCGGCGAAATACAATACAGTGGCGGCAGCGTTAAAAGACCTCCTCGGGTGCTGCATGGGTTGTATTACTCCACGATAACAACCTTCACGCTGCTGTAATCGGAGAGCAGTGTAAGCCGATATAGCTGCGGCAATAACAAAGAGGTTCGGCGTACATTGTGTCGCCCATGTGCGGTGGCGACCACCTACACCCAATATCGGGTAACGGAGGGAGATATCGTGATCTGGAATGTTTCTGTTCCTTCTTTATCTCTCGGGGTGGTGCTTGACTTTGAAGCGACGCCTTTCCAGGAGATTGGAGAACAGAGACTCGCCGAGATAATTCGAGATGTATGTGTGGTATATAAGGGGGAGCTGCAGCAGGAGCGGGAGAGTTTTGGCTGGCAGGTGCCTGGTGCGAGCTCAAGTGATAGT
This sequence comes from Medauroidea extradentata, assembly GCA_003012365.1. Classification (NCBI taxonomy): domain Eukaryota; kingdom Metazoa; phylum Arthropoda; class Insecta; order Phasmatodea; family Phasmatidae; genus Medauroidea; species Medauroidea extradentata. The sequence goes on along the minus strand of PNEQ01005021.1, from coordinate 45,079 downwards.
GACAAGTATTGGGTTGCGACGACTGTTCGAGTGGGACCGCAGCAAGTAGTAGGTAGAAGGTGTTTCTAGGCCAGAAAAAATTCTACGGTATTATTTCATTGGGTCCACCATTGTGAGTGACTAGAAACCTTTCCATATACAGAGAACTTATGTAGATGTATTTTTTTTTCCTTTATGTAAATTGTAATTATTTGTTCTGTTTGACATTTATTGTGGTAAATCATTATAGACATAGGTTTTTTGTATATACAGTTGTAAATAAACTAGGTTAGTTTTACATTCTTTATTTGATCAAAGATCTGCATCCCCAAACGTACCTACCCCGCAACTTGTAACAATATATATATATATATATTTATTTATTTATTTGACGTAAGAGATTGCTGTAGTAAGAAACTAATTTTTTAAATTGAAAATTTTGTATGAGTAGTGGGTGTTGCCTATACTACAGGCAAAATATATATACCATCAACATCAATTTCACAAAAATGGTGGAGTGAAGAGTAATGACAAAAGACAGGTTTTTTTTTCCTTTCCAAATTAACTGTATTATGACAGTATACTACTACTCATACATTCTTCAAGGTCTCATTTTTACATACACAAATTGTTTGCAAATACTATTTTCTCAAAGAACTACACAATACATAAACAATGAATATAAGTTCACATAATGCATGTTTTAACTGTAGTTACGTGGCTTTTACTTCCACTTATTTAGGCATAGGGCCTACATACCCTCAAGGCTATGGATTGTATATATTCTTACTCCTATGTTTTGTGAATAATTGGCTCCTGGTGCTTGTTGGCGATTTTAAGTAACATGTCTAGTTGAAACTTGACGGGCTGGAGCCCCACCAAGTGTCGCCTTAAATACTGTAATTTCTGATGGTATTAATGGACAACTCACGAGCTTAGGTGGCTTTGCAGGTACTTCCAAGGCAGCAAAATTGTTGTCAGAGCAGTGAGGCCACTGGAACCAGGCGAAGTTGTCGCTGAGAATTATGGGCCAGTGTTCACCAAACGTACTTTGGTCACTCGGCAGAGGGCACTCCTCTCACGCTATTGGTTCCACTGTGCCTGCACTGCTTGCAGGGAGGACTGGCCACTCATAGAGAAACTGGAGAGTAGCACATACAGACTGAGGTGAGTGTGGCACATTTCAGGTAACGTATAGCAACAATCATGCAGAGCAGAAGGTCTCTTTGCAAGGAAAGTGATCGTAGGAGTAATTTTATTAATTATCTTAGAACTTACCTTAGTTTCAAAGTGCAACACGCTATAGATCACATGCCAGTAGGCTCATGTCTGTCTTTATGTTTCTGTGGTATGCTCTACCAAAATATATAAGTCACCAAGGAATATTATTTTAACTTCATAGTTTTCAGAGACAGCAAACAATTTATTATTGAATATAATCACGAACTTCAGGGTGTAGAAAAGTTGGATCATACCGGGATGCTATTCTGGTATTGCATTACTTTTTTTTTTAATATGTCCCAGGTAAAATTCATTCCATTACATAATTAATTTGGCTTTACTAGCTGACTTACGGAAAATCACCATAATAATGTTGTCTCCACTCTAACTAATGCCAATTCCAGAGCAAACTATATGTGACACACAAAAGATGTAGAACTGTTTAATTTACAACAATTTTGAATCCCGGTTAAGAAGTCCAGAGATTGAGAGAGTTTTTTCTGGAAGGGTAGATGTAAAAAAAACTGGCCTTTGTAAATGGGACAGACTTACAGGGGAGTGTTAAGACAATTTTACTGTACTTTCAGTTTTAGAGCTATAATATTTATTCAAGTTGTATTATCACAATTTTCTCTTCGACAAAGAATAGGATACATTCTTGGTAAACTGCTTGACATAAATAATAATGGAATCTTTAATTAATTTGTCATGCAGAATCATTCCAAGAGAATTTTTGGAAGTTAACCTATAAGCCCTGGCGAGAGCAAGGATAGGGATTTATAAGGTAAATTATATTTGACAGGGTTCAGTGATCTTTCATGATATTGCTTTCAGACAAAAAACACACTCTGCATTGAAAAGAGGAGAATGTCGATTATCCGGGGTAATGACTGGCTAATGGTTCCCGGATAATCGAAAACCCGGTTAATCCGATTGTTATTAAAAAATTATAACAAAAAAATTTTGAAGCAAAATAACAAAGTAGTATGTATGACTTAAATATATGTAGGCCTAAGTAAGCATAAGTGCATACAGCAGTATATTATTTAAGCAATGTAGCCGAAATGTCAAACAGTTTTTATACAACATAGTTATGTGCGTGTGGCGCAATGTGGCATCATTGCGGGTGTGTGGCGGCAGACATCTGATCCCCCCTCGCGCGGCAGTCGGCGACCTTACTTGTCGCTACATAGATAAAATTGCTAGGTTACGAGCCAGCACACCAGCCTACTCCGGCCAGTTTATCGAAGCATATGTCATTACACCCTTCAAGACTATTTCACGCTGTTAACCATAAAATCCATAGGATTTTATCAATTTTTAACAATTTAACTCCAATATCGTGTACACGACTGGATCAAATACGTAATGAGTTGGTAAAACGGTAAAATGTTAACTTCGCATTCAGGAGGACTTGTGTTCGATCTCAAGGTCCAGACATTCTGCTTTCAATTTCTCATGGTTTCCCTGGATCACTCAAGGCAAAGCATTGATTACGCATTGGAGGAGGGCAATCAATTTTTACTGAAATTTAACTTAAATAAAAAAGTGTGGACTGTACATAGATAAATGTGGTACATAAACTTATCGTAGAACATCTCAGCAGTGTTTTTTTTGTTTCTTCACGCACAATAAACATTAAATTTAAATTAAAACATGACACACTCACAATAAAAAAAAATTAACCGCAGTTTCTACATACACTGTCACTAAAAATGTACTCTAATTGCAATCTCAGTTATGCAACTTTAATAAAATAATCTGTTAACGATTTCTGCTTCTTCGAAACATTTTCCTTTTTTCGAATTTGAAAAAGAATCCTTTGTAAGACTAGATTCTTTGTCGCTTCAAGGTAGTCGAGGAGACCCTCGGCATACTCGCGCGCGAGAGAGTGCGTTACTTTTACGGTCGGGTCATCTTCATCTTCACTGTCATTGTCACTTTCAACCATAGGTCTATTCATTTCCCTTGTGGTTCGCTGAGCGATGTCTTCATCTGACAGAAATGCAAAACCAGGACGGTCTGCATCACATACAAAACACTCCACAATGTCCTGCTTGGTCACTTAGTCTCCGCCTGGTACTATTAGCTACCAGAGCTAAATCAGCTAGTGGTATGTCCTCGTCCACGAAACCTACAGCATCGTCTTCTTCTGTGACTTGAAAAATTTTGCTCCAGGATTTCACTAGCGTCGACGGCTTTACTCTTTCCCACGCTGCTGCGATTTCGTAAATTGCGTCCAAAATGCTGTAATTCTTCGAAAACAATTTTAAAAAGTTTCCTTCCTCGATGCGTTTTTGGAGCAAACTTGAGCGGTACTTTCTTTTCATGGATGAAATCACACCTTGATCCATTGGCTGGATTAAAGCCGTGACATTTGGTGGCAAATATTTGACAAATATTCCGCCATCCTCTGATTTTAATATGGTTGCGCCTGGGTGGGAGGGGGCATTATCTAGCAGAAGCACGACTTTCTCTGGTAACCCTTTGCTTCTTAGAAATGCGTGAACGATTTCCCTTGACTATCGACCACCAACATTGGTAGAGTCATCTGTTGCCCCTGATATTCTACTGGAATATAACACTCCCCCATGACAAGCAGTGGTTGTCCCGAATACATTCTCAAAGCCAATCTAGACTTATGCAAGGCACATGACTTCAATTTTGCCCAATAGGTTCTGTCCGAACACACTGAAACCACTGCTCATGCATCTATTATCATACTTTCACGATAACAATTTAACCTAACATCCACTTTTTTAAAATTATTTGTCACTCTTTACGTCACTAAAGTCAATGTTAAACAATCAAAATCTTCAAATTTTGCCTCATTCACCCAGTGTACTTCTTGTGTCGCACAAGCTCTTTTTATGTGTCCGTGCCACTTACACCCATTGCACACATATTTTGCGAAGGGACACTGTGCTGCCTAGTGACTAGCACTATTGCATCTGTAGCATTTCCCTTGTGGTCACTGACTACTTTAAGGCCTACCCCCTGCCACTCCTTGCTCTCCTACTGTTGTCCCTCTCCCTCTCTTCTGAATGGCAAATGTCATTTCGGATTCTCGGGTGAAATCCTCTTGCTTTGATGGCAATCTCTCCACCCATAATTCTTTCGCTTGTTTTAAAGCAGCTTCCATGATTAAAGCCTTTTCTAGCACTGACTGAAAAGTCAACTTTCTTCTACTAGCAATTTCTGTTCAATTTCCTCATTTCCCAACTCACTTACAAGCGCATCCCGTAGGGCTTCTTCTCGAAACTGACCATATTCACAAGTCATGGACATATTTTGCAAGGTAACGGCATAATCTAAGATACTTTCCGAAGTCCCTTGTTTCCGTCATAATAATTTCACCCGATCAGCAATCGCAATCTTCTTCGGCGCATAGTGCGTGGGCAGTATGGCGACCAGCTCATTGTATGTCTTTGTCCCTGGCTTTTGTGGTACAGACAAGTTTTTCAAGACTGCATAGGTTTTCGGACCTAACAAAGTCAGAAACACACTACGTCATTCATCTTCCTTGTTTTTGTTTGCCGTGAAGTATGCTCCAATCGCTCTACGTAGCACTCAAAATCTTCTTCGCCTCCATTGAACCCTTCAATCTTGCCTACCGACATCCTGTTCTCTCTTCTTCTCTTCCCAACTGCGATCTTGTAACCTAAGGCCCCTCCTGGCTGCCGCAATTATTTATCGACCCCGTCCTTTGGGATTAAGTAAACAATCCCATCCTTGTCGCCAGTTGTTATATTTAACTCCAGCTACAAACATTACAACTATGTATCTTGTATATGACAACAACAATCTTGGCCTGCCATTGACAATGCACTGTCGGCCTTGACCACACTGGTCAAAACACAGTCTGCCGACCAACGAGCCATAACTACTGCGATAGTCAGTTAACAGTCTAAAGTCAACCACAACACCACCAATTCAGAAAAGAAAAATTACAAAATGCCAGTTTTTGCCGTGACTCACTTGTCTTTCACATTAACAGGTATGAGAACAAATAAAGATATGCACGATTCCTCGTGTATTCCGTAGATGGTACCAATTCATGATAAGTTAATTACTGGCATACCACGTTGCAATACAGTAATGTGGTCATCTGTTTCACACCCACACTTGGGACTGGTTTGAGGCAGAGTGGAACTGCCACAGACAATTGGCTACATCTCAATTGTGCTCTGGTGTGTTGACTGCTATCGAGCTACCGATAAATTCAAGAAAGAAGTATCTGGCAGGAAAAACAGAATAAAAGCGTATACTTTCTAGCAGTTCCCACCCTTATCTTTTTTTCTCGGCAAACACCACAGTAGTTCACTGTCACCATTGCTTCTGTGCAGTGCATAAATATCTTACACGTACATTCATGTCTCAAAAATTATTTCATACGTGCAAGAGAATTTTGAGTAGATGGAGTAAGGGAAAAGATTTACTCTATAGACTGAAGATTTCCTGACATGTAGCCATGCATTTACTTGACTTCCTTGGATGATCTCTGGGAAAACTTTGGGCAGAGCCCCACTGCAGCCTGCTTAATACAAGAGAAAATGTCCTTGAAAACATTAGGCGATAAAGAAAAAAGAACAATGCTGCATTTCCATGATCCCATCCAAGGTTAGAGATGTGAAGAGCAGGTCAACTAAGTTGTTAGCAATTTATTTCCACAAGTAGTAATTCCATCGAAAGAGAATTAACATAAGCACCAACTTTTCTGCTGTAAAATGTACAAAATAATTTTATAGTAGTAAGTTAAAAAAAATAAATAAATACAGTCGTGCACCAATTCTTGAGTCCCTGATGTGTTTGCCTTTTTCATCATAAATGTCGTGTAAGCTACAATAACACAGTAACAAACACATACAAACATACATTACTATGGCTAGTATGTGCACCAACATGTTATCAGTCTCATATTACTTACGTATATCCTTATGGATGAAAAAGGCATACCTGCAAGAGAGAGCTGGTGCACGGACAGTAAATGCATTTGCAAACACATTTTTGATGCATAAACACATCAAATGCTAGTCACCAATGTTGTGTACAAGTGACTTTAAGTAAGATATTTTGTATGCTTATTACTGATTGGCCAAGCATTTTATATCTGTATAAGAGTGGAGAGTTTACAACAGTCAAACAAAGCAACTCAAAATGAGTTAAGACTTAATTCAAGATACATCAAAACCCTGTTAAGACATATGGGGTGGAACAGAAAGAAATAATGCTTATTAACCAGGAAAACTTATTAATAGAGTTAAATTATAAAGCTCATAGACAAGGTACAAAATTATTGAAATTATTAAGCAGGAAACTTCTTAAGGCTCGGTTTCAGTCGCCAAATTAAATTTTTATTATTTTTTGCTTTTTTTAATTCTAAAAAGAAAAATGTCAAATATACAATTATACCTCAAATTCTGTTTACATTTCACTACAGTACAGACCTTGTGATTTAGCTGTTAACTTATAATTATGCCTCAATCTGTGTGTCAAACGTTTTTATATTCATAAATTGACGGACAAATTGCGACCTAACTATACATTATTAACTCTATTGCCATGCTTGCATTGCAGCTTAAAGTAAATAGAATTTGTGGTATAGTTGATGTTTTAAAATTTTTCTTCTCAGAACTCCAAAAAAGCGAAAAATAATAAAATTCAATATGGCAACTGAAATCGAGCCTTAAGAAGGTTTTACTGTAATTAAATCTGTATAATAATAAAGCTACTAATAAAATAAAAAATTTTTCCCTTAAAGTGTGCTACTATTTGAGTAACGATTTCATAAAATATAGTTAACCAAAAAAACAAAAGTAAATAAATACCTAAATTCTCCATTTAGTTCAAAGAAAAAAAACCCGTTGCTGTATTTATCTTAAGATCTTTATTAGAACTGATCTCAACTCAATCACATAATACAGTAACATGTTGACTGCTGGACTCGTAGACTACAGTAATGTACAAGTGGAAAATATTATATTTTTTCAGATGCTCTACACATGGATGTAAAAAGGTGCATAATATAACTAAGAGAAAGAAGAGTTACAAATGTTCTGCCTGCAAGAAAACAATTTCCACTGAAGAACCCCTTGCCGTCATAGCAGAATGTGAAGACATCTACACACGTGGACTGCAAGAAATGGAAAATGGATTTCCTGAAACAGCAATCCCTCTTTTCTGTTCCTATCTTGACAATATACATAAAACTTGTGTTCCACCACATAAGGACATCATGCTTTGCCAAGAAGCATTGCGAATATGTATGGCTGACAGTGGTAACGTTTGGATTTCTGGAGTACAAAAGACATGATATCAGAATGTTACATATATTGTGAAAAAATATATTTAGCAGTTGACATAATATTTGTGAAAATGTAGGTAGCCTCCACCTGATTATTTTCACAAATTATACAAGTCCTACAAACTAAACTATCACAGAAACTGTCTCTCAGATCATATTCATAGTAGGCTATGGTAAAATCTAGCAAAATACAGAATTGTACTTAATAAGAAATATGTACTGTACAATAATTCTTGAATGTCTTTCTTATATAACTCCTACATAAACAAATGTGCCAACAAGTTGCTAACTGCCACATTGGGACAGTACACACAGGTTCTAGTACTCAGCTCATAATCACATGGTACAAACTGTCACATTGGGATAGACTATTCTTGAAGATGTTGTGGATCTCATTGTGCAGTTGTTCCAAGTATCTTAGAAGAGAATGGGGTATACTTAAGGCAAGACCCCACTGGGTCAAGATTTCACAGTGGGCATACAATTAAATCAACATGGTGGGCCAGGACTGGGTATAGCCATTACAGTGCCAATTAAAGGATACTGTAACTAAAATACATATATGCTATATATTACAGTACATATTTTATGACTGAAAATTAAAATAGTTTCAACTAAATGTTATGATACTGACAAAAAAATATACGCAATTTATTGTCAGTTTCCCTGTAAGTATCCTTACAATGCAAATGTTCTGTCCGTGAATGAATTTATGCCTGTAAACAAACATTATGAGTGCAATAATCTCTTTTTTTTCAATTCTGACTATAGCTACGTTACTATTGAAATCTGTTTCTCGTAATTTTTGGTTGAGAAATACCTTTGCTAGAGATGATTTATTTTCTTTGAAGTGGGTAAGGGAGTTATTACTGTTTTGCTGCTCTTCTTACAAGGCCACAACAATCTGAATTACATATTTGCATTCAATAACATAAAATTTTAGCCTGTACAGCAATAATTTTCAAACCCTTTTAAAATAAGCAATGTTCCCATGTTAACAGAAAAAAACCCGAACACACAGAATAAATGTTTTCAATTTAGTTTAACTGTATACAAAAAATCCAATTACTGTAGAACATCCTGTATTAAAATTGTTTCTCTTAGTCCCAACAATTATTCATAAACCACAATGTTTTCATTTCGTACCTACGCAGTACAGTATTTTATATTTCCTGTTTATAATATTTATTTTTGCTCAGGTAACAAACACCACTCTAAAAAAATATTTTCATAACAGTAAGACTTGATACAAAAACAAAACATTAGCTTTAAGATAGTTATTGAAAACCATTTGTATTTATAAAAGCACCTTTGGTGTGCAGAAGATATAATGGAGATTATACCTAATTCTGGAGGCTACGAAAATAATGAATCTACAGTAAACAAGTGGGAAAAATCAGTCTCATACTTAACATTTTTCTGGCTACAGTATTTATGAATGACTGATATTTGTAAACACATATAAACAGCATTGTAATATAACAATACAAAATTGTGAGATTAGAAGTTTACTTCATTAAAATTATTGCTTCTTGCTTATTACCTTTTTGTACTTTTTCCTAAGCCCCCTGAAAAAATTTCACATCATAGTTTTACTTTGCCCAGGAGAAAAAAAGTTTTTGCCACATCGATAGCAAGACGCGACCATTTTGCATTTTATAAAGGATTTGTTCTTTCAAGTAATGTTTAACGTAAATGAGAAGTCTTAAATTTAACCAACTGCTGAAAGTTAGTTTTACGTAAGAAATCCATGGACAAGAGTAGGGGGTTGGGGAACAAACTTCAAACATTCTAACAAATATTCTAAGTTTATTACTCAATGCAATATAAACACGGACTTGCAAAACCATATTTCAAAACTGACTTAGTGAACCATTTTCCACAGCTTCTTAAAAACCAACAAATTTAAGCCCTGGATGTAACAATACTACAGTATTTATTTTCAGCAGGCAACAGCAATTACTGGCTAGCCTAGCATCAATTTTTCAGGAAGCCAACATGTGCAGAGTAAAATTTTTACTCAAAAAGGCATAGAAAAACTGCACCTCAAACTAAATACACTGAAAATCAAATATCACATATTCCAGTAAATTTCCTAACACAGAATAATGCGTACTTTTAATTGAAAGAAATAAAGAAAGAAAGGTAAAAGAACAGACGTGAGATCTACTCATTTACTCATTTTCTTTCAGCTACCAGCAGGCATATGATTTACATTGCAATTTTGTTAAAAATAAAGTAAATTGCTATCTTAAAAATGACTTTAATAGTAGCAATTTACAAGTATATAGAAAAACAAGTTAACTCATTCAAAGAAATAATGCTACCACAGTTTTATAATTTCTTTAAATGTCCAGTTGGATAAAAAAGACATCTTCGTAGCAGATGAAGTTGACAATAAGGGTAATTGCAATTTCGTAAATTCTACGATCAACACAAAAAGCACTGTTCATATTTTTGCATTGCCTGGAATTAAATAATTTTTTTTCGGAGCTTTTAAAATCCCTAACACAAAATACAAGTAAATAAGTAACACTTCTATGGATCTTCTGTGCATTATCCAAGTTTGAGTTTAACCGAGCTTGAATGTGTCTTTATTCATAGCAGTAACCAATATTTTGTATGGCTGGTAATAAATTTGTTTTAATTGAAACAATATAAGACATACCCTGAAACAAATATTCATTGTAGATACATCAGTATCATGCATGATGCATTACACTCAAAACAGTTATTCAGGGCAAGTAAAATATAATTAATACAATTTTCCCAATTTAAAACATGCAGGGACAAACTAAAAATATGTTTACAAGCCACAATTTACAAACACGAATCCACTGCAAAATGCTCGTATTTGACTACCCAATATCTTATGTCTATTAATATGGAACGTTTGGCACATAATGACAACACAAAGGTGCTATACTTACAACACTCTAAGTCCAAAAATCTGAACCAAACATGATAGTCTATCAAAAACTCATTGCGAAAAACTATAATTTCAGTTCAACAGCGGTATCTCCTGCCCGTGCATTCCACCATCGCTCCCAGGGGCGTCATTTGGGTTTACAGGGGGGGGGGGGGGCAAATGCCCCCCCCCCCCTGGATTTGGAATTTTTGTGTATAAACATATTTTTTGTAATTTTAAATGTAAATAATGCTAACTTAAGGACATAAAACTGAAG
>PNEQ01005021.1:18842-34290 GCA_003012365.1 Medauroidea extradentata | reverse complement strand
CTCACCTTACTGCCTGTAACTTCTGCAAGCAAACGTTAGCACTGCCATCACAGAGAACCAGAATGGCTTTTATTTATCTTAGGAGTCAAAAATTATTTTACGCCAAGTGAATTTAACACAGAAAATATATTTCCCCAGAAATAATCGGTTAGTGTATTGTTAAAGTAGGAGAAGAAACAGTACTATACCGTAATTCCTACTAAAAGTAGGAGAATAGAAGAATATGAAAAGGACAACTGAAAAGTCTAAAATACAGATGCCAAAAAATAATTGTAGGTGAAATGTTTAATGACCACAAACTACTTGCAATAACACAAAATGGAGACAGCATTTTTCGCACACTACAAAACCAATAACATTTTATATCCATGCTTCATAATGTAGATAAACAGTACACACTCCATTTAATGACACCGGATAGAAACTACACCAGTGATGTAATGACATCTTTCTCAGGAACCATCAATCAATCAGTACAAATTTTTATTTTTAAAAGGTAACAAATATATGCAAAATGCAATTAATGGTTATTTAAAAATGTTTGTTTGCATGCAAGGTAACACATTGAAGTTAACATTAATTTGAGAATACAAACGTAAAGTTAGAGTAATGACAGTTGAAATACTGTACAATTGAGAATCTTGTTTTGAAAATGGAAATATTGTGATATAATTAATTATCTCCTTGCCATGAAAGTTTATCACATAAATAGGTACTCCAAAAATAAGTTAAATTAATAAAATATTTTCCATACACTACTGTGACACACCCCAACTCGACGACACTAACCTCAGATGTGAATACACCATTGCCCAGCTAATTTATAAGTTTCAAGGTTGTCCCAGCTACTTCCACAAAATAAAAAAGTTTGTTGTCTGGCTGAAAGAGTTTTATTACCATGGGGAAATGTTCCATTGTCAGTAAAAATTCAAACAAATGTTTGAAGAGAAAGTGAATATGATCCGGACAAACCAAATATGTACTTAATTTACATTAAGTTGGAACCAATTTTAAAGGTGGCACTCTCGGGAGAAAACCAGCTCTAGAGCTACAAAGAATTACAAGGTCTGCATTATATCTGGAAACAGCTATGTCCTCAATCACCTATCAATTACAAAACTCACGACCACTAAAATATCTTTGACCAACAGGTGCAAACAAATACAGTAAATTTTAACCAGTCTGATGATAAGTTTTAACTGCCTGGCACAACTGAGCCCTAAAGTATTACACATCATTGGTGGTGTGTTTGCCCCATCACAATTTTCAGCCTGCCGTCTTGCTCCACCAGACACCTCCATCACCCCACAAAACTACACAATGGCGATCCACGCCCAGCCAAGCTACTTCTCTCTCCGTGCAGCACCCCTGGTGGCCACCCGTCATACCGGCATAAATCACATTAATTTGAACTAAAATACTAGTAATGCTAACACACAAAAAATAAGTAAAACTTGCATAAATTTTAAGACAAATGCTATAAAAAAAAGAAGTTTAAATGTGTCCAGACAATAAGGTCTCATTAGCCTGCCCGTCGAGGAAGATTGTAAAGAAGTACTAGTAGAGAGTCGAACCAGCATCATCCTAGGAGTTGACTACAGACAAAGTCCAGCAGTAGTTTCAAACAGTTTATGCAGGTTAAGTACCATAAAAACCCACTTCATTGCTAATATCAAATATGTAACAATTACAAGTGTGAATTTCCTATGGATTAAGACTCAAAACATTTACGAGTAAATTACATTTTTTATAACTTTTCTTATCAGCATTACCTCAAGTTTGCTGGTTTGCTACAGTAGCCTTACAAAGAGACTTATCGCGGAAATACAACCTTTTACCACCTGTAATATAAACGTTCACATACTGTTTCGGTATTCAGACACTCCCATACAGCACATAATGTTTCAAAAACATTTCAAAGTCTTTACAGTGTCTCGTTTTGATTAACATTTCATTTGAATATTTCACTTATACAATATTTCTGAAACATTCCAATGTAATGTTATGTATCTCATGTTTCAGATAGGTCTCAGTAATGTTCCGTTGAAACATTCAGCAGAATGATGGCTTATATTTCACAGTACACATTCCAGAATTATTGTGATGTAATATTTCAACAAGAATGTTTCAAATAGGTCTCTGAAACGTTTAGTCGAGACATTCACTGCCATTATCGATGAGTAGCCATGTTTCTTGTTGAGTAGGAGGCTTTTTTAGTACTTATTTGTTCCAAACAAATAGGTATACTGTTAATATTTAACACTCCTTATTGCAATGCTATTTCAACATAAAAAAAACTGTTTAGTTAAATAGTTAAACACAATTTAGTTGTTAATATTGACAGTTCAAACTATTATCCATGTATAACAAACAGCCTATGGATATTCATTCAGAACACTTAAAAATACCAATACAGTACCTCTAGTTAAGAGCCAGAAATATTATTGAAATTGTCGCATATTAATCTTAATAATACTAACGAGTTTCTCTAACAATTAACTAACAACCTCAATACAGTACATCAGAAGTCGTAGTAGTCGTGTAGTTAGCATCAGAACATTCAAGACGAAGGGTCGTAGGATCCGATCCCAAAGTCAAGATGAATACTTACATGATTATAAAAGTGTCAAAGCACCACTGTCGAGTATATGCGTAACACAAAATAATAAACGTATTACGTGTAGTATTACGTTTTTGTGTTTTACTGCAAAGTGACTTTGCATTACAATGCAATACATTTCTGAGACGTTTCACTACAATATTTCTGAAACATTGCTCTGTAATGCGTCTGAGAGAGGACACATCTACATTGCTGAAACATTTCTGAAATGTAACTGAAACATTGTGTTCTGCATGGGCTATTATTACCTAGAAATTAAACATTTTTTTCACAAATGCTCTGAACTAGAGCTGAACAGTGTACTGCCAAGACTACTATACCTGCCGTACGGTAACTTGATACTTTTTGGAAGCCCTGCTTCTAGCTTGAATCTGCTTTCAGACCAACAATGCATCCTTCCACCAAACGTCAACAACATTGCCACGTGGGAAATGTCATGTGACTGCAACGCTGCAATGTAGGGTATCTTTCAAATAGGTAAGTCACAAGGGCAAAAAATTTACATTGTACTGTAATTTCAATCAGTAACTCGATAGTTAAGGATAAAAAATTGCTTTTACTATTTTTAAAAAGAAATATTTTGAAAATAGTGCCAATCTTGTACATGACATACAATATCTACAAAAAGTAAAGAGATGTTAATAATTTTTTCAAGCAGGCCTGGACACTATATTTAGCAGTACAAAATATTAACATATGCCTACTATAAGTGAGATTACTTTGGACACATAGGCTAACTTCGGGACACTTTTATACTACCTATTTTTATTTTCCATAATTATTAATAACTGTGAGTACGTACTAACGAATTGTAAGGTGGCTATTTATTGTTCGGAAATTATAGCAAGTAAATTTTCTTATTAAGGGCTACAAGATATACAAGGAATATTTTTTTTAACTTCCCAGCCACCCCACGTGTCCAAAATTACCCCCCCTTAAAGTAATGTAAAATGTTTCTTAACTGTTATGACAGTAAAGTTTTAAATTCATCCATTCCAAAAATTAACAAGTTGATATTACAAAAAGAACACAGGTATGTAACATGTGATTAAAAAAGGTGCTATAAATTGTATTTTTTTTTCAGTTCCATGTATAGGCCGACTACAAGAAATGTAAATTATAACTCGATCCACAAAAAGGTTGGAGTTAAGAATCTAACGGAGCAAAGAAAGTGCAGGAAAAGTAAGAAACTTGGGTACGCGACACACACACATTATAATAAAAGGTAATATAAATTGGACATGAAACATTAATGCCACTCACATTTTACAGATAGTCTTAAGGCAAATCTTTAAAAATAAATAATAATAAAAAAAAAAGTAGTGTATAACTTTGTATAACATGGTCTGATACACACACACATAGTAGAATAGGTCGTGAATATTATACTTTCTGGTATAGTGCGGAGCTCAGGAGAAGACAAGGCTCAAGTACGCGGCTGGCGGTGGGGACAAGCGGAGCACTATGTGGCCCCCACCACCACCACCCTGCCGTTCTACCGTGCCTTCTCCTCAGCTCCCGACTATACTTAATTCTATGACTTAAAAGTTAACTACTTGCACGCTAGTCAACAGAAAATCGTAGAAAAAATTTACTATTCAAGTCTTAAAAGGTTGTATTTTTCAAAACAAGATCAACCAAATTGACTTTTCACTTAAAAATTTAATGGTAACTATTTTATTGAACGTACTATGACTGTTCCGTAATGTAAAAAAAAATGTAATTTATCGTACAGTATAGAACTAACAGTGTGCACAAAAATTTACCACAACTTTAAAGTAAAGTCCACATTGTACGTAATGTCCTTTTATTGGGGGGCAAGTGTTCTTCCTCATATGCAGCCCGCCCTACCTATGTCAAAATCCACGAGCCACGCCTGCTTATTCTGTGCCCATGCTGTGTATGACACAATGACAGTGTCTGCCTTACATAGTACTCCTTGGCCAGGCTGACGGCTGCACTGTAAGCCTAGGTACATACATTTTTCATCTGCGGCCACCAACTATGTCACCTCTAAAATATTGTAATATAAGCAAAATGTAAATATACACTGTATTTCATTTCCTGAAAATAAACACATTATGCACACATTCCATTAAACAATTTTCAACATTTTAGCCGCTGTTCATAATAGTATACAGAATATTTTTACATCAATGCCAAACAATATTTCCTTTAACTATCGTAATACAGACGAGTTTAACTCAATTTCAAACTAAATATCACAAACTATTTCTATACTCGTGGATGCATAATAAAAAAATATCTTGCCATATTGCTTAATAATTTTCTTATATTGTTGTGCAGTAATAACACAAGCATTTCTAATAATATTTTTCAACAGTTAGTTTCTAAAATTATAAAACCGTGCAGTACCTATAGCAGAAGGAGACATCTTGAAAACAAACTACTGTACTATGGACAGAATGGGATTACTGAATGGTTCTACATTATTGAGCATAGCGTTGCCAGATGATCTAAAAACTTCGCCACCAAACTTGCACTAAATTGTAGCCATAAATCGCCAAAATGCATTATTTTTACTAACCAGGTTTTTAAATTCTCTTTACAGCAAATAACGCTGTCATTTACTACAAACTTTCCAAATTAATGGTTGAATCTTAATATAAATGATTACTACACCAAGATGATCAACCAATTTAATGGACCAATGCATTGCAATAAATAAAGCCACATTCTTTATTTCTTTTGAGGTTATAACTTTTTTTGAAACACTGGTAATATGCTTATGGGTTCATGGTAATATGTAACATGATTTAAGCAAATTTTATACCCATGGAATTTTATTTTATGGCAAGTCAGGCATACATGACTCAGAACTGTACAGCACACTCTCCTGAATGTTTCATCTTGAGAAGTTTGATGCTTATCATGCACTACCGATTTTGGGTATCTATAAATAGAGGGACAGCAACCAAATATTTAGGTAATAATTTAAAAAAAAATAAAATAAAATTACCAGTATCCTAGTTCTCCTTTTACCAGTGCTGTTTTTTATTGTCCATTGTCAATTGAACTTTAGAGCAACATGTAACACCATATCACACCACCAGCAATTTCACAGATGAATCTCGTAGCAAACAGAATAGCCTTCGACATTCCAGCCCAGCCCGACAAAATTATATTGTTAGTGTTGTGTTCCGAGAAAATCAAAAAATGTCTTGGAGGTAAAGAAACTGATTACAGTACATAGTAACAATGAAACTGATACCTTTCAAGTTCCTACAATTTACCAAAATGAAGAGACATTAGACAACAAACACCCTTGTCGAAGTGGTATGGGTAAAATTTCAAAGATTTTTTGTAAAATAAAGCATTAGCAATAGTTGGCATATGACTTTAGTACAGCAGCCTCCTCTTTTCTTACCAGAAATGTGCCTTTGCTACAGCCGGCTGCGGATCAGGTACCACTGATAACAGTGCGAGTGATAAGCAAAACAAAAATCAATTTTCCTTTGATTCCCCAGCCCAAACAGACCAAAGTTGTTCGCTTTCTTAGCCCAAACTGCCTCCAACCACCAACACAGTATTTTACAGCACCACGAACATATGAAAAGTAGTCCAATTGGCAGGATTTCGCCCAATCTGACAACCCTGATTGAGTAAAGCAAGGAGGTACTTAATCGACGCTCTTTATGTTAGTTTTGGATAGATCTCGGATAAAGTGGAAGGAAAAATAGGGGCACAATATGATGGTTAAAGTGTTCGCTAGGGTTGGAATCTTTAAAACAGAATGTTTTAAACCACGTGACATGGTTAAGTGTAATATAAGGCAAAAGCCTTAAGTTCGCCACAAACAAAGCTATTAAATAAATAAATAAAATAAAACTGTTCAAAACACCACATTTTAACGTATTTTTTAATGTTTTTTTCTCCTTCATTTAATTAAGATTTACGTAAGAAATATATCCACGTTACAGTTCTGCCTGCTAAAAAATACGAGGGTTTAATACAATGAGACAATGTTGCCAGCAAGCATTAAGCAATTTCCTGTTTCCATAAGTTGTACTTTCAAAACTACAACTCAAGCCATTGTATTATTTTCACTTTTCAGACAGAAGAAAGCTATAATTCACAATAATGATACTAAAAATAATTTTAAGATTTTTTTTTAAAAAGTAGCTTTCTTTCACTTCCTGAGACCACTATAAAATTCAAATACCTGTAGACAAAAAAAACAGGTAAAAAAAGTCAAACATAACAGAGCGCAGCTTTTTGAACGATTCTTGCCATGGGTTTGTATTATGAACATAAAAGTTCTTTGGACATATGCCATAGCAGGCAAATGTCCAAAAAAACTTTGATGTTCATAACAGCTTAGCCAATTTTTATATCCCACTCCATGCACTATAAAATGCCATTGCATTTAATGTTTTTTTGGTACGTATTTATTTAATACAAGGAAAATAATAACAAGTTTGCCAGCCTTCTCTGTCCCTAATCACGTTCTAACACCACTGTGCACAAATAAGAATGTTGACCAACACATTTTTAATACGGTAAAATGTGCTGTAAACAAAATGTTTAGGTAACATCAAATTTTGCAGAAAATGGGAAATTTTTTCATTATCTGGCATGACTACCATGTATTAATTCATGGATAAACAGACAATTAAATGCTTGAAACAAACTGCCACCAACAAAATGTATTGAGTTCCCGTGCACAAAAGTTTCAAATTTTCCTCCAGATTATACTTTATTCCTAGACACACAAAAAAAACTGTACAACTCCATCTAAAATAAGGTTTATTGACCATTCGTAAACCATTATTAGTGTGTATAAAACATTGTTAATTTAACTTAACGCAAATGATTTGTATTATTGTTTAGAAAAAAAAAAATTTTTTGCACGTTACTAAGTGGGGCCGAAAAGATAATGAAGTACAGATTCAGCTAGATGTCTGGACAGATGAAGTATGAAAACATGGAATAAAGTTCAGTACTAGAAAGAGTAAAATGATGAGTGAAGAGAAATAGTAACAGTGCGAAGAAAAAAGTGGAATTTAAACCAGGTAGATAGTCCTAAATATTTAGGTAGCAATGAAATACTGTAGTAAACGGAGGAAAGCAAAGTTGATGCCTTCTATATATGTGGGATTCATCTGATATGAAAGAGGGAGGAAACACTCAAGTACAAGCAAACATTATATAGAGCACTGTAAGGTATTTGGCCACCAGGACCCCTTCATAATTTTTTTTTTTTGTCTCCTTTTAATAATTGGTGTTTAATACCGGTAAATTTTGTCAACGAAAATTTACTTGTTTGTTTCCTGTGGTTTGGATTAACTACCAGCTGGCCCATGTATATTACCATCAGATCTCCGAGCTGCCAAACCATGTGCGTTGTGGCTACTGAATATGTTCATTGTGTTAGGTTTCCCCAGTGCATCGTGGTCACCCGGTGAAGCAAGTGTAAGCCCATCCTATTATTGATGTTCTTGTTTATGTCCCAGTTTGTCAGTGACTGGGCAGGCAATCAGTGTCAGTTGAGATCTGACCGGTTAGTTTATTCCTGCTTAAAGTGATGTTACCATCTCCAGCAATTACTTTTATGTAGTATTTACCAACCAACGGCCATGAACTATGATGCTGCGCCATCATGATAAGCTCGTGCAGAAGCAAACAGTACAAGATTTAATACATTAAGAAATAAATAGTTATAACAGTAATAATTGTACCGGTGGGTCAAGGTTTGTATGTATATACTGTTTCCTATTGTAATTAATATGGTCAGGGTCGCGTCCAGGCACAGTAATGTAATGTTACATAAGTCCCTGTGTGTTCATTTATCATATCTAAGTAAATTTAAGGTGCATTGAGTTCTTGACCTACGTTTCATGTTAATTAAATTTCATCGTAGACTAGCCTTGTTGGGTATCTAACGATTCGTCTTGAGGAGCTTTGTAACTTATCTAAGTAACTTTTTGTTGTAATTATTTTGGTTTTGGTTTTATTTGAAAATAAGTGAAATTTTGACTCAAGTTTGCCACTGTGTTGAACCGTACTCAGTCTGGCTGGCGCCTAGTCCAGTGGAGAGGGGCGCTCCAGTTTTGGGTTTTTCCCGAGTGTTGAAGTGACGTAGGAGTGGCAAATACCCCCCCGCCCCCTTTTTTTTCCTGCCAGTGTCACAGTTTTTTTTATTTAATTATTTTATTATTGATGTATCATAAGGAGCGGTTTTGGAAACTGTGTCTTATATAAGTTTAAGAGGCAGTAAGCTGAATACTGTGTGTTCTTAAGTGTCTGGACGTGTGTTTATAATTTAATTTGGCTCCGAAAGTCGCCGCCATTTTGGACGAGCCTTTGTTCTCGCGTGGGGGCGCACGAGATGAGGAAGAAAGGGACTTCAAGTAGCGGTGGTCCAGAGTGGACGCACTCAGCTTTGAGGCGTGCGTGATTAGCGCAGGGGCCAGAGGGCCGTTTTGCTTTACAAGAACCATTGTGCGGAGCGATTTATTTTTCAGTATTTATTTATTATTATGAAGGCCCACCGTTTTATTTTTTTTTTCTGTTGTATTTGGCGGACTATTGTGTTGTATGTTTTGAGGCCACGTGGTAGTGTGCCAATGCCTTGTAACGGTGCATTCAGGTACATTAAATCTGCTGAAAAGAAAGGGTCATAAATTTATTTGCTGTTATCGACGTCCGCCTACGAACCACCCGTTAAACGAGATAAGAAATTCTTCGTGCTTACTGCTGGCTTATGGAGCACAGAAGTTCTACTGCTCGTTGCCGTGGTGTGAATTGGTGGAGTAGTACCACTACAGCACACATCCTTTACATTTCCATTGTGTCATGGAACAGAAATGTGGGTTTTGGACAGAAGAGTAGAAAGGTGATGAGCATAAAAAAGTTCACTAGAAGTATAATAGCTGTCATAAGAAGAGAAGTTAAGAAATGAAGTATTAAGAGTTCAGGTACAGGAAACTCCAGAGATTATAGCGGAAGCACGAATGAGGTGGTATGGGCATGTTAACAGACTGAATAGTGAGAGGATACCAATTAAAATGCTGTACATGTGAAGAAAGGACTGAAGGGGAGCTAACTAGGAGAGAGCAAAAGAAGACTGGAAGGAAGAAAGAGGACGAAGGAAGAAAGAGGACGAAGGAAGTGTTTTACCTGGCTGACCCAGCTACAGGCTGGAAGCAGATTAGATGACTGTGTATTGCCAGCAGCTTAGGTAGAGCAAGGGAGGTCTGTGATTTTGAATACGTATTTATTGGTTACTATACCCATAAGTGAAGATACTTTGGTCAGCGTTCAACATCGAGGCCTTTAGCGCTGGTGAGGGGTGACGTATGGAGCGGCGCTGGAATGAAGGGGTGGGAAAACGAGAGATCCCCGAGAAAACCCTCCAACCAATAGAATTGTCCAGCACGATTTCCACATGTGAAAATCTGGGAACCAACCCCGCTGGTAATTGAACCAGAATCACCTTGATAGGTGACAAGTGGTCTGACAATTCGGCCATCACAGTCCTTGCCATATCCAGAAGCAGTCAGCAGTCCACCAAGGCAATTCCACCCTTCTCAAGTTGCCCTAATTGAACATCTGTGCAGATATTAAGAAGAATAATTGGAAGACTCCAACACTAAGAAACTATGGCCACATGAGCTGACACACCGACAATCATCACTGAATCAATACCGTAGCCTGCCTGTAAAAAACATAAATATTAAATTTACTATTTGTTACTAAAGTAAACATTAATACATTTCTATTGATGCACTGTAGGCAAATGACCATAACATGCATCTGATGTTGATCTACAAATCTGTAACCGACACAAAAACAAAATATTAAAATTAGGATTTTTTTTAGGGATTAATTAAACATTTGTAGCATGATACTAAAATATCAGTAACTGTGCCAAAATGCAACAGATGGCCTGTTGGAAATTTGAAAACTAACCGGTAATTAATAATTTACTGTTTCAATCTGAAAGTTCTGAGCCAAAATCCACTAACAATACTGATAACCCAACAAAACAAACTTATGTAAAACTTCAACAAATTTTATAAGACACTGGGTCAAATTCAATATTTAAAAATTTTTTAAACATTGCTACACTATCAACTCACTTTCTGGACTTCATCAGGGTAGGTTAAAATCAATCATAAATTTCCTAACACATCTTAAGATGATTCCTCTCGAACACCA
Source organism: Medauroidea extradentata (assembly GCA_003012365.1). Classification (NCBI taxonomy): domain Eukaryota; kingdom Metazoa; phylum Arthropoda; class Insecta; order Phasmatodea; family Phasmatidae; genus Medauroidea; species Medauroidea extradentata. Next base: position 23,489 of record PNEQ01005021.1, on the reverse strand, counting down.
TCAACAGAAATTAAAGGCTGTGCAATACACACGTTTTACTGCATGTTGTTATTTGGTGGAAAGGATATATGTAATAGGATATGTGATACTGTGTTGATGACAATGAATAAGACAAAAAATTTTTTTTGGCTTGTTTATTCAAAATGCACATGTTTCGTGAAAAATTATCTTTTGTACATATGTGGCAAGTCATGCCATTTTAGTTACTTTGTTTCAAAAACACAAAATTCATCTCTTACACGGAAAACTAACACACTTAGTGAGTTGCTCCGAGAAATTAAAGCTGGTTTTGCTTCACGAGATATTTTTACATGAACACTTTAATATAGCATCTTTTACAAACAAAAGACACTTGCTGGCCAGGTAAGCTAGCACACAAACACTTGCAAATGGACCCAGCAACGCTTGTATTGCTGTCAACATGAAAAAAACTGTGATGTTAAATCCATTTCTTCTGGCCGCCAAATATTCCATGTATCTTAGTTTAACACTTTTAATTCTGATGTTTTCATTACCTTCATCCAAAATCTACATACATTCTTGTATTATGTAGCATTTTATATTTCATCAAACACATGCATTGTTGGACAAGCATGGATTCTTTGTTGGTTACTTGATCCTACAGAAAACAGGAAGTCAATGTAGCACACAGCAAAATAATTCCACCTGCCTATTATAAGATCGAAAAACACACACACACAAGATATTACCATAACCCATTACGGACATTATTAACTAGATGGGAAGCAGGTGGATTGTTACATTTGAGAAAGAAGCTGTTGTTACTTCTTTAAATTACTCTAATTCCAACTCCATGAAACCCCCACACTTTAATAGTGTTTTTCATGTCTGACCCGGAGATAAAGGGAGTTTGCTGTTGGTATTTATGATTTTTACTCACATTAAGATGACAAAAGTATTTCATTACACTTACTGTTCACGACTATCATTCAAACGTGATGAAACATTTAACACTGGCTTCATTCAACTTCTTCCTCCATTTGCTATGTGCTATGGACACTCCTCCTATGATTTTCAATACAACTTTTTACAACCCAAGACTCAAAATCAAACCATCTCTCAAATTCAAGAAAAAGACCCGTAACCATAACACAAACATGTTCACAAAAATAAATAAGCATTGACTCCTGTCAATTTATTACATTTCTCATTCTGAATAGTTCATTCAAATTATACAATTCAAATATAAATCACAACAATCATAAATTAAAGCATTCAATTGATCAGAAGTTGCAAAATAATGACAAAAGTAAAATCTACATAAAAAAATTTATATTCTTTAACAAATCCAAATTGCAAACAATGATGTATTATTTTCAAAGCCACACACATTGAGTAAGATATTCAATTACACACAATTATTTCTACCTGATCACGATGTATATCCCAAGGTTTTATTTTGAGCCTTATTTTCTGATGGTTAAGGTGGAAGTTAAGTGTCCTGTTGTCGAGGATGTGGTTAAATCAAGGAGGTGTCTTCACTCTAAGAAATTCAGCAGATCTGCTTGCTTTAAAACCTCATGCACTAACACAAATAAGATGTTAAATCGAATAAAAATTTGCCCTGGATCTACTAAATGGCAATAAAGTACAGCTTCATGTGATGACTTAAGCGGTACTCTCAGAAGTGGTATTCTGCACAGACTGGGTGGTTTCCTGCAACAAAATGCACAGCCACAATTCAATGAATGAAGTATTTCACCTTACCACAGTCAAACCCTTACAAAAGCACTTCAAAACAAGCAGGCCTAAAATCCCATTTCAACACACAGTATATAGAACACAAAGGAGGATCAGTAAGTATCCTTATGCCACTCTGATTTACAAAACACTGATTTCACATTTACCGGGAACAGTGACCAGGGGTTCTCAATTTAATGAACTTGAATTTTATGAAACATCAATTTAATAACAAGATTTTCAGAAACCTTAACATTTCATTAAATCTGAGTTCTACTGTACATTTAGTGGTATTCTTCCAGAAATCCCACACAGAAAACTTTTTTTTTTTTTTTAATATTTGGTTCCATGGCCCAGCGTCTCTGTCGCAAACATTGGTTTCAGGAAGGAAACAGCTGCAAGTGCATGCAGCCGAGCCACCCAAGGTCACTGGTATCTGTCAACGATGACAAGCTAGTATTTTTATTGTTCTAGCGTGCTGTTTTGTTTACATTTTGTTAGAGTTTCTTTTAATGCAATAATTTATGTGAAGGTTTTGAATGCTAGGTTAACCAATTAAATAAGTGGACAGAGGGCTGAGATACTAACGGGCTGGTAATTCTCGATATAGTGGCACACACATAATAAAGGACGGACACGTAATGTTGCACAACGTTTCGCTGCTTAGGCCAGCTTCATCAAGCAGAGAGTTGAGACAAGCTGAATAATGGTGGTGGTGGAAGCACGGTAGGTTACCATAGCTGCCAGGGAGTAAACTAGGCTCCGGTGAGAAAATTCAAATTGAAGAGATATAGAAGTTCAAAGGTATTCTGGTGCTATGTGTGCAATTATTTGCTATTAAGATCTAGGGGTTGTCAAAATTAGATTATGTATTGATGAGCTAGTTCCCAGCATCTCAGTTCCGAGCTATTGTTCGAGGGTGGAAGGACTCTCTCCACTTAGGTGTTTTTAACAGGAGTCAAAAGTTTTGTTTCAGTGATGCAGCATATGCTGCAACTAACTCGTCAAGTAAGTCGTTCACTTCACAGACTATTGCTTGTTTTGTGTCTGTTCTGTACCCATTCATTCTTTGTCTGACTGTTGGTGACGAGGACTATGTATTCTGCATTGCAATATTTGCACTGTACCATTGCACAGTTGTAGCTGCACAGTACGGGAAATGTATGATTTGTTAGTCTGCTGGTGAAAGAAGGGGAGGGTTGATGAATGGTGCAGGAACCATAGAAGATTATTACACGGGTGGGATCCTCTGGAAGTCATAGTGGTGGTGTTGGATGTGGTTCGCTGAAGTAGATGGACCAATTTATTGCAGAGGTTTTATAGGTATCTGAAGATTAACTTGGGAGGTTTAGAGAGAGATTTTTTAGTTTGTGGTACAGAAGTAATGATTTTGTGGCCAGATTTGAGAATGGTTTAAGACTATTCAAGTTTTTATAACATGGGCTAATCAGACATATTTCTGTATTTGTGGCCTTGGTTTTTGTCTCTGCATTGGAAACGACTCAGTGGATTGGTTTATGAACTAGGTTTTCAGATAGCCCCTGTCGATGAAGGCAGTGAAGCTATTGTTAGGGTTAGTCCGGCAAGTTCAACCAGGAATGTTGTGGTGGGTTTACTACTAGGCGGTCTTGGATAATGTTGGTGTAGAGGGATGCAATATCTATGGTGACCAGACAGGTATCTTCGAAAATTCTGTAGATGTCCTCTCCGCTGTTGTCGAAAATGGTAAGAGGCTTTTGTACGTAGGGTGGTAGCTACTGTACTCAGGGTTGAAGATGTGTGTCAAATGCCGATATTATTTCTGTGAGGCTGCCAATACTGGATACTATGAGGCATCCTGGGGGTGGCCATTGTTGTTTGTGGATATTTGGTAGACGATATAAAACTGGTGTAGTGGGTTTGTCTGGGGTGAGGAGTTTGATGGAGTTTTAATGAAAAACCTTGGAATGGGCCTAGAATATTTAGGAATAGTTTTATTATTTGAGCGGAGAATTTCAGTTGTGCGACATATAGCGTTCGTAAAATGGAAAGTGTTACTACTTTGAAGCATTACCACTTGGACATTTTCTGTTAATATATTATGGAGAACAACGAAAAATAAAAAACAGCACGCCGGTGGAACAGTGGGGAATGAGTGCAAGAAAACAATGACGAACGCAGAAGAGGTTACGATTCAAATTTTTAAGTGTTGGTTGTTAAAAGCTACATTGACAGAGCCAAAATATGTGCCACTGCATGCCTACAATGTCGCAGAAAACATGTCTGCTGGTGATACAGGAAAACGACACAACATGACGAGCACATACCTAAGTCAGAGTCAAACGTGGCGAGGGAAAAAAAAAATTACATGGGAAATATTGGTGATAACATACTTAAAAGGAAGGAGAATTAAAAGCCTTCAGTGCAGAGTTCAAGGCCGGTATTGGAAAGTAAAGATGAACAATGAGAAGGTTTGAGCTGACACAGCGGTGTTTGCCAAAAATTACCAGTAATTTTTATAAAAAAACTCTTGTACATCGAAAGGTACACAACTAAATTGCAGAAGAAACACAAGTACTCTATCTCCTGCCTGAAACAGGAAATGCTAACCAAAAAGCAGAATGTTTCAACATTCCAGGGTTAACAACAGTGCACACTGTGGGAGCAATGTCTGTGAGAAGACTTTCTACATGCAAAAAAAAATACACAGGATAACTAATATGCTGTGTTAGAAAATGAAACGAAAGTAATTTCCTTACGTAATTTTGATAAAGATGACAAATTGTAAAAACAATTGAATGCCAACTTCAAAAGTTCAAGAAAACAGAGGGCTAGAATCTTCCATGTTCCATGGATGGATTTGAGCATGAGGAGTTGAGTGGGAGAGGGAAATAAAGTGAAGGGGGAGAGGAGGACGGGCAACGAGGGGGCGAGAAGGGGGAGAGAAGGGGTGTGGAGAGGGAGAGG
>PNEQ01005021.1:0-10582 GCA_003012365.1 Medauroidea extradentata | reverse complement strand
TGTTGTTCGGACACAGCAGTAAAGTAAATGGTTACCATCGATAAAGGAAAAGGTGGTGGTCTGTCTGAAATGGTAGTGATCTGTGGGAGGAGGTATTGGGGGAAAGGAGACGGTGGTTTGGGGGAAAGGAGACGGTGGTTTGGGGGAAAGGAGACGGTGGTTTGGGGGAAAGGAGACGGTGGTTTGGGGGAAAGGAGACAGTGGTTTGGGGGAAAGGAGACGGTGGTTTGGGGGAAAGGAGACGGTGGTTTGGGAAAAAGGAGACGGTGGTTTGGGAAAAAGGAGACAGTAGTTTGGGAAAAAGGAGACAGTGGTTTGGGAAAAAGGAGACAGTGGTTTGGGAAAAAGGAGACAGTGGTTTGGGGGAAAGGATGATGCACATCCGTGGACACTTAACACAACAGTGCCACATTTCACTACCCAACTGACTGGTCGCTCAACCAGCACACCTTTCTGAACAACAGAATGTAATCGTAAATATTGCAGAAGCCTATGAAAATAATAGCACACAGCTGTTAATGATTGCACGTGTCAAAACCGCACAAATTGGCTGAAAAGAGGAACTAGTAATTAAGGCATTCTGAAAGTGGTCATTTTTTTAAAGAATTCTTATATATGAGTGCTAAACATTTTTGAACTAACACACATGCAGAAGAAAACTATGCAGAAAGCTCCAGCGTTAACAGTAACATTTTATACTACCTCATACTCAGTGTTTATATTCACATCATACCAATTATGTCACTCTGCAATCCACATACCTTCCCCGTTGTCTCGGGGCCTTCGAGGTGGCCCACGCATACCCGGACCACCACCACCACCACCACGGCGAGGATAATACCATTGACGATAGCCACGTCGTTTGTCTGCGGCGTACGGAGAACCCTTAACAGCTTCACCATTGGGGCCCGTTACATTAGCAGCTTCGTTACCCTTCTCTCCAACTACCACATCAAACTCCACTACTTCCCCATCGCCCACGCTTCGAACGGCTTTCTTGGGGTTGTTTTTCGTAATGGCAGACTGAAACACGAAACAAATTAGTTTTTCATACACAGCATTAAGTCCATTATATCACTATATAATTGATACAGATCTTACAAACTGTTTATTTCCTCAGTGTCTAAGAGGTAAGAAAATATACTATTTTCAGGATTAACACCAACTATCCTACATGTGGGAAAACAACTAGTAAAAATGGCAAATTAGAGGGTTAACCCAAATTAACGTTACACATAACACCACAAACAAGTATATACGGTATTTTCATATCAGACATGCACTCTTGAAAATTTACACAGAAAATAAGGAAAAACTTTATATGTACTTATTACCTTACATACATTGTTCATTTTTACATGCAGATAAGGGTGAATAGTTGGTACTTTAAAATTGTGAAGTAAAACATTAGAAGACTTTCAAGAAAGCATGAAGTAACCATTAATGAATGATAGACAAACTTCTGAACTACTAAAACAAAACGTTACTTAAAATATTGGTGTAAGTAGTAACAACATTGATTTTGCAACACATTATATGAAAGAGAAGCTGTCACAAATGTTTAAACAAATATAATATGGCAAATAGGCTAATGATCACATACAATTAACAAGGCAAGGAAATCCTTCAATCTACTAATATTGTATAAAGCATGTCTTTTCAAAAATCTAAATACAGTAAAATTAGAACATTCAATGTGTTTTAAACAGCAACATTCAAACAATATGTGGCAAAAAATGAGAATTAGTTGCTTGAATGTAGAGACACAAATGTAATGCTAATTACGTAGTTGTGTGTGTTACAACAGAAAAATAATTTTCAGATAAAGTACAGACTATGTCACAACTGACACACAATATTAAACAACACTGGATAACTAATACCAGGCATAAGAAATTACAAAGTGTGATTTAAAAACATTTTATTCAAAATGTTCATGCAAGAACGTCTACACCAGACAGAAAAAAAAATTTAAAGAACACACCCTACGAACACCAAGTTCAACAGACATAGTCCAACATTCCATGAAATAGGACACTGTATTCTGTTTGATGAGGCTGAGCAAGTTGCAAACATTTTCATGAGCGACATTCACAAAGAGTTTTGAACAAATGTCACAAAGTAGTCAACACACGAAACAGCACTAGTGCACGAAGGAAACCAACAGTTATATGCACACATGTAAAATCCAAAGAATGCAATGAGTAAGATAAGTGCAGATGACATTGATGATAAGTCCGTACACATATCTACTGTACCAATACAGGGTTTGTCCGTAAGAAAGTGTATTGACACTATACTAAGTTATCTTATGTAGATCTACTATCATAAGTTTTGCAATAGTAAAATTTCTGTTTCCTTATGTGTCAAAAGCCTAAATCAAGGAGGCCGTGAAATAAAGCGTCTGAGTACGATCGAGGTCAGATTATTGCGTTCCGAAAAGTAATGGTGAAATAGTTTGTGCGCTTATTCGAACCTTCTTATTCATTATACAGTAAGGCAGAAAAAGAATTACGTAATGCTCTTTCCAGGTACTTTTTGGAAAAGGGAGAAACACTCCCTGAACGTAGAGGTGGATATGTAACAAGGACATAAATACGACATTTTCAATAATACATCTACCACCTCAAATCAATTAAGTATAGGGAAAGTCACTACCGCAGGGGTAAGAGTGGGAGACGACATTTACCTTCAGAGCTGTCAATTATTAATTTTTGGCGAGCAGGGAAACACAGATGCCAAGAAGGGAAACAAGTACCATTACTGTCAAAATTTTTCTAAAAGTTTCAGTCAAATTAAAATATAGGGCCTAGCATTTTCTAATTCCAAACCGATGCACGCTCATTTTGTGAGGAAACCAAAATCAAGATAACCTGTGCAGACAACAGGTTGAAACAAGAGTCTCATTACCTCAGCACTGACTGCACAAAGCACAAGCTAAGAAATTTTGAGATACAATACAGTACTTAAAACACCAGAAGATGGCTCTGTAAAGGTTAGGTTTGATAAGTAGAATCAGATGCTGCCAAAGTTGTTAGTGAGGTATTTTATTCACTGCAAATATGGATTTATAAATTAACGTTTTGTATCCACAGTGATGAACATACCTACATCTACACATGGACAGAAAACCAGTTCGGCAGAGAATGTAGTGTGCTCCGCACTTATGGAGTTCATGAAGCGCTTAGGAGATTGTTGTGAAGGGTTAGCTGGAAGGCAGCACGAAATAAAGTTGTTTTCAGACTAGTGCTCACATCAAAATGAAAAAAATATTGTGTGCTTTGTTGCATTGTTACAATGAGTAAAGTTTTCACAAAGGTGCAACATTACCTAATCGTGATCATAGTTATTTACTTCCTGATATAACATTTAGGAGAATTTAGAAAATATTTACAAAAAAAAATTCTCTGAATCTAAAAGAATATCATGATATCTTTTCTGGGCTGGCAGTGTGAAAATACTTGGACAGGATTGGCACATTTACAGCCCGCACCATCTAAGTTGGCAGCTCTTGAGCGGTCAACGTCGAAGAGAAGATAGGCAAAGACTTCTACAAATGGGTATTGCAAGGCAATGTGTCCATTCAGAAAAGTGACAACAATGTCAAATATCTATATGAAGAACATAAGTTACTTATGTATGAGCCTACCAATGCTTGTCTTTTTTACATTGTATAAGAATGTTATTACTATTTTCTGTCTGTTTTGGATTATCCACAACCTTGTCATATGCATGTGTAAATTACTGCCAAGTTTTTAGATGTATGTACGTACCTTGTTTTAAAGCAGGACATGTATTAGACAACAGGAAATTTCATTGTATTATGGCAACACTTAAAGACTGTATTTCATTGTAGATACTACATGCATTTTGTTTTCCAGAGTAGCATAAGTTGTCCCTAATACTGCATACAACATACTGTTATTTGATTAAATTTGCACTTCTGTAAATTTGAAAATACATATACGTACAAGGAATGTGACCGCGAAGAGGTTGGAAAATGGGGTTTTCTGGAAATAAACTTTTTCGCCTCCTGCAATATTTACTATTTTGACCTAGGCCTATTTGGAATTCAGCTCTTCAATTACGGATTTACTGAATTACAAGTGTGTTAAGTAGGTACATTAACTACCATTGTTTTCATCTTACACTACTTAAAAAAGAATTATTTACTAATGTTATATTATCAGGAATGGAACTGACATGTACTACACAATTAAAAATAAAGTGACTTTATTAAAAAAAAAAATAGTAACAATACTTGGAGCACAAATATATATTGTACTTACTTGATGGACAAATACATCATCTTTGGTGTCATTCCTGGAAATTGAAAAAAGGAAAATCCATTATTAATTAACACAGAACTGAAAATAAATATTCTCATCAATTTAAGGTTAGCATAATGAGTTTTATTTCACTTTAAATTAGATCTGTATTAACAGGCGTTAGCAAAAATGTGAATAGTAAAAAAAGTGCATTGAGCTAAAGAATAAATATTTGCTTCAGTAACTTATTACAAGCAGAAAGAAAACCAATTACATTAATAAAGTTTGTATTAAGGGACCTCCCTATCCATTCTTAAAATAATTTCCACTTTACGACCATTACTTTTTTGACAAAATTATTTAACGCACATTACACTTCCAAATTTTGTTGTAATAGCTTTAATTTATTTTCAGACCCCTCACAATGGTCAAAAATGGCTTTTCCAGAACGCCATATACGGAAAAATAACAACCTGATTTGAAAAACATAGCAATAAAAATAAGCTTCAGACATTGAACTATGCTGCCCATAAATAATTAATTTGATTACTGCTAAAGTCCAATAGAAAAAAGGATAGTCAGTAAAGCAACACATGTCAGCGTTCCTAATGCTACATCAATTTTCTATGTCTCACACACAAACACAGCCTGTCTAGGGAGGGCCCGTAACTGTTTCACTGTATGGTTTATCAACCAGAAAACACATTATGTACATCAGCGATCAAAAAATAGATAGGGTAACCAGGGTAATAGTAAAAAAAAATTGTACAGGTTTAACGAAAAAAAAAATTATGCAAAATTAAGTGTTACTAGAATGGTGAAGAAAATAAGTTCTATCAGTCATTAAAAAAAAAAAAATGTGAATCCTGATGAAATAGAGACATGAGACACAAGGGGTGAGTGTGTAAGAGCTGGAGGAGGCACGGACAGCGTGGGGCAAAAAACAGTAGGGATGGTATTTCTTCAACACTTTCATTTGAGGCCCGCAAACGAACCCACAATTCAACGTAAGTGTTGCCTTCTACAAAGTCCGTCCAGGTTTAATCCCTGACAGGGTTGGTTAGGATTTTCCCATATTGGAATTGTGCCGGACTATGTTGTTGGTCTCTGATTTTTAGGGCTCTTACATTTCACCCACCCTTGCCGTCCGGTGCTGCTCCATACTCATAATTCACCCCTCATCGGTTATGACAACCATAGCTGTTAACAGCCGCCCAAGTGTCTCCACCCATTTAATTATAGTGAACTATTTCTCGTAAATGCCTTTTTGAGATACTGTACTGGCAAAGTAAACTGTACATGCATGTTACATTCAAATTTGTGTCATATCTATGATAACAGTACATGGATTTAGAAAACTCAAAAAAGCAATGGACCTACTTAGCAAAGGAAAACAAAAATTTTAACCAAAAACTTCTATCCTGCCATTGATTGTTTAAAAACAGTCATGAGAACACAAACAATTATAAGTCTATATCACATCGGTTTCTATATTTTCACAGGTCACTTCTGAGAATTATGCGTGTAAACAGGATCCTTTTCCAAGAAGGCAGGTAGGTTTAAAGCTCCAAACAATGGAACTGACAAGTACATTCCTCAGAAGAGAAATGTCAAAAAAATTACTCGAGACAGACTAGAACTATTTTATTTATACTACAGATCTCGCATTTCTTTTCACAATGATGCTTACATGTAAAATTTTTCCCTGACCTTTCAGAAAATACCCTGACAATTCCCAGATTCCTTGACCACTATCAAATTCCCTGGCCACCCTGTATGTTACACTGGTGTTTGTGTTGGCTTCAAGGCAAGCGTGGGGTGATACATACTACACAGATTGACCTCAGGCAGCCTTCCTCTCCACCATTAAGCAGGACAGAAAGAAATGCAGCATCAGACCAGTCTGTCACACACACTACATGGTGGCGTGGCATGCTTAGTTTCCATTTATTTCCTTTGGTATTATAATTCTTTCATTACTTGTATTTCTTTTATATATGTTAACCTGAAAGCCAAAGTTTGCAATGTTGGTGTGTTACAAGGCACTAATTTGACATGGAGGACAGTGACAGTGTTAAGCGATAACTAAAAGTCAATTTCTTTCGGGAACAGTGACCAAATTGTTATGGATATGTAATAATCTCAACTGTTGAATGTAGTTTTCTGATCCTTGAGGAGATGGAAAGACATATGGTAACATTTTAGCACACATCCTATAGCAAGAAACTCATTTATAACAGAAACAAAAGATGCCTACTTACCTGTTTATGAACCCGTAACCACTCTTGACGTTGAACCACTTCACCATTCCAGTTACCTTTGTAGCTGTAAACAAATAAAACAATAAGTAATAAGTGGTGCCCTCTTGGCTTGTGACTGACCAAAATAATATGTTAAGGCAGTGAACTTGCATTCAGTGAGTCTATTCTTTCTCTAGAGTATAAGTCAGTAGACATGTCAGACCTGACAACACCAGTGTGAATTTGGCATTCACTACACAGCATTGTTTAAGAATTCTGTTGACTCCGAAACTAAGATCAGATGATTTAACACATAGTGACACAGCCGTATAGATATCCAATTTCTCGCCACCGTTGATACAGGGAACTAACCAAGCAGGCCAGGAACTTCATTCTATCTCCAAATGATTATAGTAGAGTGTTGCTTTTTGATATCTCAAATTGGATTTAAAACTGGAAAAACAGGTGCGACAGAAGAGAACCACTCTCCTGCAAAATGATTTCAAATTGGATTTTATGGAAAGAGATAAGAATTTTACTAACGGTAGATTTCAATATAATATGATAAGCTTTCACATTTTTTAACCAGCCCTATTTATGTTTGTTGTATAAGTGTAACATTTCTTAACTATACTTAATTCCGTTATTTTAGATAGAATAAAACTTGCAAACTGGGACTGGATGGTTTCAATACTTTCACAAACAGCTGCAGAAACACAGATCACTAGCATGTTGTAAAACAAAGTCAACGTTTGTGCAATTATGTCAAGTTAAAAATATTATCCTAACCCCGTCAACATACTACTGTAATTTAAAAGAACAAATGATACCAGATTGACATTCTTTCGTTTTGACACAGAAAAGAGCATAATCCATTAACTAAAGGCTGCACAAGTCCATTCAGCAAGCAAAAATTTTTTCTTGAACTGTTTTCTTTAAAAAATTAGATCACATCAAACAACCTCCATTCACAGTGCTGATCACCTTTTCCGTCTTAGCCCAAATCTCATCCTCAATACATCCGCCATAACTCTTATTTGACTGCTGCAGGAGATAAAATCAGTAGTCTCGCTAACAATCACTTCCTAACCAGACCCTGAGACACAGTTAGTAGTACCTTACACTTTGAGGACATGAAAGTGTTTTAACTCCCGGACAAATGAAGATCAACAGAGAGAGCACAAACCTAATTGATTTCATCCCGATTGTGTCGTCTTTTTGTTACCTGAAATCACTTTTCAAGTGAAATACTGGAATCTCCCTTCTGGTTCTTGACATTCTGAACCATTAGTTCCGTATGTATGGTAGACAAGAAGTTCAGCACTAATGTAAAACTACCGTCTAACTAGGCCACTGAAATATTTCGGTAGCCAAATATAATGTAGCCGACAAAAATATAAAACTTTTCAGAAACACGTAAAAAAATCACCTTTTCTCATGTTACCTTAGTTATAAGCACACTATTACAAGCATTCAAAAATAAATAAATAAAAATGTTTAAAATTTTTTTTTGCTGGAACTGGTATATAGATTTCTGGAACATCTGAAGAGAAATATTTTAACTCGTACAAAAAATGCCTCCTTCAGCAAAAAACAAACTCAATGAAAAAAATTTAAGAAAATCGATATAAGATTAATTTAAACTGTGCATTTATTTCAATGAAATTAATATATTCACACTCGTGCATCTAATAAGGTAAAAAACATCAAGTAATATTTGTAAAACCTGCAATGCTACAACCACAAAATGTCTTACGCACTTGCAACTAGAGGACCGATTTTGTTTTGTATGTCATGTCCCTAATACACTGTCTTCAAATATCCAGACAGAAAATTTGCGGTGTCAAATCCCATTGATTTCATTAAGGTGGAAGATACATTAACAAGCATCTGCTGTGGATTTGAAGATCACTGTAACAGTGTTCTGAGTTTTTATTTGTCATTTTGTTTCTTACTTGAGGATATTTTGAAAAATTAGTGTTTAAAATTAAAATTTCAAAGGGCTTATTGCTTCCTTAATATTCAGTTTCTAAGTGATATACACATTCTCTGCTTATTCTTTCATGAGGATATACATGCCAAAGTTTGTTGGCCAAATTTAGATACACCCCATAGAGTGCACGCGCACACACATACTCACAAGCACAAGGCATCCCTGAATAATGTTTAAAGCTCTTTGTCATGTAGGGGATACAGAGATGAGTAAAACTACACAGTACACTTAGGGTCACAGAGGCAGGAAAGTCCTGTAAATTTATCCACAAATAGGGATAATCCCTATTTTCATATCCTGTTTTTATTTCAAAGTACACATAATTTAATGAATAGCTGTACTACACTTTTTTTTTAATTTGAATTTCTACAGTCCCAGAAAAATTTTAATAACAAGTGTTCATTCTAGCTCAATAAAACAAGTAACGCCATGATGATGTCCCTGTGACATCACTTGACATGTAATTGCATGTAATTTTACACAAACTCTACAGCAACTTAAGTTAGTTTAGTTAGTGAATTGTTAAATTCAGTTTTTTGTTGCTAGGAACAGTGTGGCTGAAACTACGAACAGTTATAAATGTGTATAATCACTCCTTGCAGCAATACAATTAAATTTACTCCAAATACAATTTATACTACAACACTGTGTTACAATACAAGATGGACTGCATGGTTTCTACAAAAAAAAAACCTGAAAAAATTTGCTATTAGTTATAACAATTTCAATATGACACAGTTAGCATGAAATAAATAAGTGTTCTTTTCAGTTAAAATTTGAGACCAAATCTAGTAATCTGTTCTGTGTTTAGTTTCCACATAATTTTATACTGTTTGAAGTGCTTATTTGCGTAGTCGCCATCTTATCTTAACTCTTTTAAGAGGTCATTTGTCTTGAATCACCACACTCAGTGATTCATTGTGAAAGTCATTTTGACTGCAGTTCAAGATGTGAACCAAAATGGTGTAACAGAAGATACAGTTGATCCTGGTTCGAATCAGTGTTGATCACGAGATCATCATTGGCGCAACCGGCCGTAAGACAACATTTTGGATGTCGACTTAAAGAGTTCTTCCCAGCCTCTGTAATCTTAAGTTTACAGTATCATTTTACTCGTCTTTGCGTTCCCGACAACATGAGATTTGAACCTTATTCAGGGACATCCTGTGCGTGCATATGTGCGATACAACCACACACACAAATATATTATGTACATAACACAATGCCGACCATGCACACTATAATCACACATAATTTGTTTGTATCTCGTTCGTGCTTATCAGAGAAAAAACCGAATACGCAGGTGTACCGTTCTGAAACCTGAATGACTGCAATCCCACTTGTTACACTCTGAGGTTCAGTTCTAATATTTGAATTAAGTTTGTAGCTATATTCCTGTCTGTACTAACCAGTTTGAACACAAGAATCCACTTTGACAGTGAGGTTCTTAAGCATCAAGTGTTACTGCACCACACTTTGCTAAGGTCGCCATAATGTCCTCCTGGCAAATGAAGTACAAGAGAGTGATAATTATTTACTCCATACTGAAAATTCTTTTACTCTATCGTGCAATTTGCCGCTCACTGAGATGGGGGAATGTGGTTTTAATTAAAAACGTTACATGGCAAAATGTGACGGTTAGTTTAAAAAATCAAAAAGTTTTGTGTCTTGACCCCAATAATTGCTTTGTTTGGTTGGAAAATTAAATAAAAATTAATAATGTGAAGCTGCTACTCGTTGCACCGCTAGTATGAGCACTAACTTAGTTGATAGGTGAAAGAGTAACTGAAAATGCAGGAAACATGACTAATGTTTAGTGAAATTATGGTATGCAAATTAATAAAGTTATGATTAGAATTAAAGTGTTCCATTCTTTCAGCTCTATACAGGGTGGACCAGAATTCATGTGCCAAAGTCCGGGAGGGGATTCGTTATGGAAAATAAGGTGGGGTATATAAACCAACACTATTCTGTGGTAAATATTAAGGGAGCTACGCCACGTTGAAAATAATAATTTTTTAAACATTTTTCGAAAAATACTAGAAAATATAAGAGATAGAGCCACCAAAATTGGCATAGAG
>PNEQ01005020.1:53300-110352 GCA_003012365.1 Medauroidea extradentata | reverse complement strand
CCTCAAGAGTGAAGACAGCGGTGCACTCGGGGTGCTGCGCAGCACATGGTGAGCCATCACCACTTCGGACTGATAAGGTTGTACATTGTCATTAATAGAAATACTGTTGATTGGATATATGACTGAATTTTATTGTGAGTTATAGTGTTTAATTAATTGATGGTAGACTTTTCTTGTGCTTTAATTGTCAAAGTTAATTCAGGTGTCTGTGACACAGGAGTAATTGTATGCATAACTAATTGTGTTGTGAGAGTTCTAGTTGATTACTGTTTTGTGTATTTCGTAGCCTTGTGAGCTATTAAATCCAGTACTTAATTTAACTCTTTTATTTGTAATTATAAGACCTCTATCCCAAAGAACTCATGGGAATTGCCCACATATAAAGTTTGTGCTCTCAAACTTGTAACAATATTAACAACAATTTTGTCCGCCTATACATAAGTGTCTCAAAGCGTATAGAGATGTTAAAGATGTGGTTAATCACAGTGAGATTCTAAAGTTTACATATTTATTGGCTTTAACTAGTTTTTTATATAACTTCGTAAAATAATATCACATAGGATACCATATAAAGGTGGTTCCGGGTAAAGTGAGCACTAAAAAAAGCCCTGCTTAAGTTCTACTTTCTGCCCATTTGTATCTTTCCGCACGTAACGGCTGACAACTGGACGTAACTCCCCTCTCTGGACATGTCACTTGATTGTCGCGCGTGTGAAAAAAATTGTGCAGTCAGTATGAATCGATACAGTTCGACAAAATAAGATTATTAATTATGTAAATTACAATTGTATAGATTTAAGTTCACTTTGTTCCCGTACTGCTGTGTAAAATAGGAAAATACATGGAACTATATTGCGTAATTTTACTATCAACGATAAAGGCAGTGAAGCAACTACAATTAATGTTGGATTTCAAGCAGTAACGGCTAGTGATCTTTTTCAGAGGAAATTTACAGTGCTCATTTTATCCCGAACGACCCATAGACTCATTTTTAAAAATAATTTTGTTACTTGTGGCGCCCTTCTGAGCATGGGGTAAAATGACTAGGCAGAGCACAATTAACAGTGTTCAAGAGAGAAAAATGTGCAATTTTATGATTGAATGAAGTAGGGTTACTTTTATAAACGTTATTTAGGAGTACAATTTCCTCTTACAAAAAAAGTAACTCAACAAGTTTTCCCATAATAGCACTTCAAAGTCAAATTTTGAATGTTTTTAGTTCGTATAAGCCGGAAAAAACCAATGAAAGTTAAAAATTTTAAAAATACACACTGTACATACATGATACGGTCTACGAAAAATTCCTTTCGTTTCTGTACACAAAATAAATGTACAAAACCACGCTATCGATATGGTCTTCGAAAAGAGTTGACAGAGAGATAGAGGTCTTCTGCGCAAAAGAGTTGTGCAATGGGACTGTATGCAGTTCTTTGTAAATGCCCTAATGTGATGCAGATGTCTGTCATATATATATATGTGTGTGTGTGTGTGTGTGTGTGTGTAGGTGTGTGTGTGTATAAAAATCAAAGCCCCAAGTTATAATAAATTATTTTAACGTTTACCTTAGTAAAACATACCACAATTTTGAAGAAGAGTTAATTTGAGGGAGTCGAAAAGTACATTAGTTGCATGTACTCACAAAATAAACGGGAACCGTGTAGGCTAAATCATAACTGAAACTGATGTTTCTAATAGCATGAGCCACTCCAGGTTTAGAAAAATAGACAAACATATATCCACTGAATCAATTTGGAATACTTTAACAAGTTCAGATTTATGCAAAATTTAATGTTAATTAAAGTGTGATTCTTGATTAGGCACAGACGTGTTTTAATTTTAGCTCGTCAGTAATTATATAAAGACCTAAACTCCAGTCAATGCACTACTGTAGGGCTACTCTGAAATACTATCCAAAATTAATTATTTGAGAATAACTGTTTTATCCTTTACCTTGTTAAGCTATCGATAGTATTTTTAAATTAATCGTAGAACCTCCATCACATCAAAACAAACTGCCCAGCTTAACAAACAGGATGAACATTTACTAAAGTCAAAGATGATCTTAAATGTGATATTCCTACAGTAAAAATAATACGATAGTTTCTGGCTTTGAAAATCGTGCATATTAAAATTTAGTATAATATATATATATATATATACATATATATATTATATATATGCCTAATATACGTAATTATTTCCGAGTTATAAAAATTATTAAGTTTGTGTTTTACATGAATATTGATCATTTGAACTCTTTGAGCGGTTGAGTAACCCTTACATAGGATCAAAATAAACCGATGCAATTAATGGCGTCCGTATTCCAGAAATTTCCCCTTTCTTAAGATAAGAACGGTTATCTGTATTTTGAGAGGAAAATTTACGAACTTATAATGTGCTGCGGAACGATTAAAACGACCGAAAGAAGTTATTTTGTTGAACGGTGGCAATCGGCGTTACGAAGGCATTTACTACTATTAAGTGTTGCAGAAGTTTGTAATTATCGGTGCTAAATTCGACTCCGGAGAACTGATAACTGATCCAATATAAAGTGTAATTTCAATAGATTGCGTATCTTACCCCCCTTATACTTCAAACACTGCCCGTAATCTAAAATTTGTTCTAAGTTGAAGTAATGGGGCCGGGCTTGTGAAACGACCTACAAAAAAAAAATTGTTTCTGATTCAAAGCTACGGTCTTATTCAGAGGTAATTATGCAATAGTGTATATACGTAGAAAATATTAACTTCATTTTCATAATAATACATTATTATATATCTATAAAAGTATTCCTTGCATTTCATTATCTCTAAACGCACTTGTTACTTGTCCACAATAAAATATGTGATTTAAATGGCTTGTTTAAAATTTAACAGAACATTTTGGTTACAAAACGTTTAGTGACTTATGTTTCCTACAAAATGTCATAAAATAGTATTATTTAAAAAGAAAAACTTTCGTAATCTTTTTAACTGGTATTAATTTACATTTTTGTCAGTATACAAACGTATTTTGCTAAACAGAATTTGTTTCCTTGGAATGTAATTACATACTTTAAAATTGTAGAATGTATTGGCAGACTGTGTTTATAGCCAGGATAAAAATATGCGAATATCATAAACATACGTAATGACTAAACTATACCCAGATTTTAGAATGTTACTCCAAAGGCTAACTATTAAAGGTGGCAGAATGCAATTCGTTGCCTCTGCTAATTCTCTAAATAGCTACCAGTATTACCTAAGAAAATCGTCAAACGGACAAGAACGTAGGGTGCTTTTATTTCAGTTTTATTTCAGTATTTTACAAGCATTATTCACCGGTTGATATACGTCTAAGCGTTCCTGGCACAACGTTGTAGGGAATTGGTTAACAGGAAATAAGAATTTTAAATGTTTGTTGAAATGGGAGTGGAATTTATTGGTTTGTGGCCATACGCCATTGTTCATGTTTTGTTTACCAAACTTGTATTGAAAGACGAAGACAGAAAAGTATAAATTAAAAAAAAAACGCACGAAAATGACAGAATACAGCAGAAAAACGATCCCAGAGGAATTCCGTCACTTTTGTGTCCT
Organism: Medauroidea extradentata; assembly: GCA_003012365.1. Classification (NCBI taxonomy): domain Eukaryota; kingdom Metazoa; phylum Arthropoda; class Insecta; order Phasmatodea; family Phasmatidae; genus Medauroidea; species Medauroidea extradentata. Next base: position 106,777 of record PNEQ01005020.1, on the reverse strand, counting down.
CTGGGCTCGTATTTCTTCTATTTTCTGTGATTTTTGTGCGTTTTTTCTACTGTGTCGTTCAACACAAGTTTGGTAAACAAAACATGATGAATGGCATGTCTTCACAAACCAATAAATGCTAATAGCAAATAAGAAATAATTTTTTCCTCGTGTTAAATAAATGAAACAAAAGAGTGTTTTCTTTTATTTGTGGCCATATTTTCTTAAATTGTGATGTGTTGCTTTGGTCGCTCGTAGTTTTCTAGACGTTTGTAATGATTTTATATGTGCGGATTAACTTGTATGATTATTATAGCAGTAATTATATTTCAGTTCAAGGGTACAATATTATCATTTTGGATTATAAATACGATTGCGCAGAACATATCCTACCGGTGCAGACTAAACTGCAAGTGACTTTCAATATTTGCTGTCGTTTGTGTAGGATAATTCCAGAGAAATATCCGTTTAAAAGAATACTAAATGACAGCAGGACACGCACATTAACATAGCAGAAAATGTTCACGATCATGGTTTCTGTGAGAAATAGCAAATATGTAGAGCCCGGAAAAATTCGTAGATTCAATAACCGGAATGTTTGAATGCACTGTTCTGTGCATACTCAAGCCCCCGCCATTTGCCCACTAGCTGCTACTCAGTGGAACAACGTAGAATGAACGAATAGACGGGACTTGAATGTGCATAGGACAATGGATTCTAGCATGCAGGTAATGGAATCAGCGAAATTTTCCGGGCGATACAAATAAGTTCAACATCTCGTTCTTACACTTAACAATGTAAATTCTAATTACACACTTAGTAACGATATGAATTGTTTTCCAACCTCAATATTTTCAACTAGCACTAAAGCCTAAATAAATAAAATGCGGTTTAAAATGTACTGAACTACAGAACCTGTAAAAAAATTTTTTGAACAAAATTCACGAACCACCACTATGGACAAAGTGAAGAGATGTAGGTCAGCACTTAACATACAGGTCTTAAGCGCTGGTGAAGGGTGACATGATGTGATTATAGAGCAGCTCCGGAATGAAGGGGCGGGTTAATTGGGAGATCCCCCAGAAAACCCGCCAACCAGAGGCGTCGTCCGGCACGATTCCCACTTGCGAAACCACTACAAGCAAATTCCGACCTGTCTATCAGAGTGAAAAAAAGTAAGGATGAAAAACTTCCGAATGTTTCCACTGCGCTGTGTTTATTTCCAAATACGAGTGACGAAAAACCTTTCCAACCCTGCCCCCAGCCGCGCTACCAACCGACGCAAGCGTCAGGCTACAAATGAAAACGTGACGGTGGTTGGCAGGAAAAAAAGGCTTGTGTGGGGCCGAATGGGCCACGTAAAAGGGGATGATAGAGCAGAGGAAGGTTTGCTGCAGGTGTACGGCCACCAACACGTGAATGCAAAACAGGTTTCCTGCACTTGTGCCACAATCCAACATACCCACCCCTTCCCAGGGCCTTTTGCCTCGCTCCATTTCACAACCCCTTCCCGCGTCTGTCACACCAGAACCAAACCCTCCATCCTGTTTCACCCCTCCACGCCTTTTGATCTTCACTTGTTTGTTTGGGAAGCGGGGTAGTAATTCTACCGAGCGTTGGATGAAGGGGAGGGGGGAGATAGCGATTTATCTCTTTGACAGGATTCCCAAATGGCGTCTGTCACTGAGGGACTCTACAAAACTTTAGTTCCGAAAATACTGTATGTTTTTAACGTTAAGGAACATTTACATTTAATATGAAATAATATTTATAACAGTACTGGAACAAGATGACGAGAGTGATATTCAAGTTCAACAGACATAAAAATTTGCAGCTAAATATCAGAATGTGTTTCCTACTTCACAAACCATCACTATGGATTATTCAGGGTCAAAGATTTTGTACCACTTTTTACAAAAAAAAAAAAAACTTGTATGTTCAAATTAATTCGACTGTAGAATTACAATTTTCAATACAATGTACGAAATAATTAGCCAGTCCATATTTGAAATCATGGTAACGGAAAAAAGGAATTCAGGTGCTATTCACGGGCGTTGTTCTCTTTACGAGAAAGCATGTGAAATATGCCGGTGATAATTAAAAGCTTTACACTCTCGGTTATGTTAAAGTCTGCTAGGTTACGTAGTATATATATATATATATATATCTTATTCCACAGTGACCTACAAGCCCATGTGCTAAAGAAACTCTGTAGACGGTAATATTATTTGGACAGTAGTAAAAATATGTAATAACTTGCCTAAGGAACTGAAAACCATATGCTTTTAGGGAAGATAGTTGTTCAAAGGGAAATTTAAAGAATTCCTTTATTCCTACACATTCTACACGATTAACAAATATTTGTACCACACGAACCAATAAAAATATGTAGTGGCCATACCTTTATATATAATTAGGGCCTATACATTTATTCACTTACTTTTTGAATTAAAATCACGTGTAATTATGTACAGAAAGACTAAAAGCAAATTCTCCTAGATATATGTAACATATATCTGTTAGTGCTCTAAGGTATTCTATATCTACTATAATACATTTTATACCTACCTTGTATATATTTTGATTTATAGTTGTTTTGTACTTGTTGTTCAGTACCTGTTGCAACTGACGTGCTTCATATCACAGTTTTTGGATCAGAGTGAACATATATAGATAAATAAATAAATCACGCAAGTTAGACTGTATTTTAAAAATAGTTTGTTGACTTACTTCTATAGCCTGGTAAAAATAAATGAAACTCGACGAACATTCTGACATTAATAAAAAAATTTCCAGTTGGGAATGCGGAGTGGCTGATCGAATAAATTGACTCATATACGCTGTGTAATTTCAACGAACGGTACTCAAATTGGTTAAGGTCTTATGATTTTTTCACTAAAAATTGAGACAGTATCGGTTTGAGTATGGCGTAAAGTTATTTAGAAGACTGTATAAAAACTGGAACCGAATCAAAACTTAACATACCTACTAGGCAATTGTGTGGTTTTTCCTGCTCCCATTTTTCTAACACATGAAATATACCGGCCGAAAATTGCCATGCTATCATGAATAACAATAATTTTCTCGTAACGTGATTGCTGCGATACGACTAACAAAAGATGTCGGCCAATAAGCGCCGAGGTTTTTGTGACGTCAGCGCGACAAAAATGGCGGACGAGACTTAAATCCCGAATAGAAAGTTTTTTTTTTATCCGTGTCGTGGACGCGACAAAGTTGAAAAACCGATTTCAGCTTTGTGGCCAAATGTAGTTGAAACTGGTGAGCTGGTAGTAAATTGTGGTTGTTTATTTCACAATACATTTTAATTTGTAATTGTAATTGTTAGCAAATCGTAACCTTCTTAAAGGAACTTGTAAAAGCGACTTTATTTTCATATTTGAGAATACCAGTAATTAGGCTTATATTAGAAATGAACGGACAAATTTGGAATACTGTAAACATCCACGGCTGTCGAACAAGAGGTTAGTATGTAGTGGTAAGGAACTACTTAGATTCGATATGATTTTAGTATTTGTCGAGTGGCAGTAGAAGTAATGTTCGCGATGACGAAAATATTTAATGTCGCGTCTGTCACGATATCGTAATTTCCAGCTTACCTGACGCATTTATTGCATTAGTGAGCTGGGCGTAGATGAAATATCATTACCTGTTCTTTATAGCAACGTAGTTCACGCAAGCGCAGAATAAGTACAGAGGTTATTCCATTACATGTGTGTGAGTCCTGGAACGCGAAAGGTGTTGTGGCGTCACATTTATTCTGTTCTACCCGAACCCAAAAAACGTATTCTCAATGTATTTACCAACGTAAAGATAAACACAGTTAAATCTATGCTTGTATAGTTTTAAAAATCTACCATGCCTATTAGAAACACAGGTAATGTGGCCCTCGAAATTGCCAATAGTTACTTTTTTTTTAGACTGCTGGGCGCCACAAAAATACCGCCCGAATTCGTAAAACACGACTCTGGAAATACGCGTCGAACTTTACTTCAAACTTACCACACATACAATTGTTGGGTAATCTCTTAAAGTCCCATAGAAATAAAATAATGAACTGCAAGCACTGCGCGCCACTTTGGCGCACCGCGAATAAGAGCGAAGCTGTTACCGTCGGAGTGTGGTAATTTGAACCTTATCACTCGCGTGTTTCCGCGCATCAATCGCGGAAAATTACATCCCGTTCATAAGCCTCTTAAGAGCCCTGTGCAGCTGGATCATTAACATTGTTGCAGAGAGTTAGGAGAAAGTATTTTTTTAATATACTACTAAATGTGTGTTCGATATCTTTATCTATGAAAAGGAAGACTCATTATTTTAAAACTATGCTGCTATATTTTGTTTTCAAGATATTGTGCTAAGAAATATGATGTAGCGCCACTTCAAATTGTTAACAGAAGGCTTTTGAAAACAGCTGTCACGTAAAAAATACTAACTGGAATCGTAATTTAAAAACAGAGAAGCACGTGTCGGACTTTACTCAGCGTTTTCCGTAAATAAAATAGTAGGACTACCGTGGAAAAACGCTATTGACCAAAACACTGCGCGCCGTTTTTCACGGCCCGCGCATAAGGGCGATACAGTTGTTAACTTACGAGACTGTCTAGCTCTTATCGCGTGTTCGTTTTTGTACCTCAAATACGGCATCTAGCGCCGGCTGTTTAAGAGGAGTCTTCGCCAGTGTCGAATTTCCACCGAAGACGCGTGGGAACCGCGTAGCGATAAGAGCCAGTGTCCCACGCTTGACGAGAAGCATATCGCCTCTATTCGCAGCGCGTCAAACTGGCGTGCAAGTTTCCCTTGTAGTTTTTTCCCCACAGGACGTTAATGCAGAATCTACAACATTTAATTTTTTTTTTTTTAAATATTATGAAGTAAAGACAAATGCTTGCCTCTCGCTTTGCACTTGACGAATTCTGCTAATATTGTCGGAGTTACAACAGTCTAAAAAAATTGGTTTTAGCTAATTTGAGCGGCCCGAAAATCACGTTTATAACGAGTGTGCTGAAGTATTTAATACACAGAAGCATAGTTTCGAGTGTGTGATCTTTTCGTAAACAAACATAACATGAATAAGTTAAGCGGTTTCGCTTAAAAAAGAATATGCGTGACACACTGCAACGCCGTCCATGCGCCAGTCGAGGACTTCTCATAAGCGGTCACCCTACCTATGAGTTGCAGCGAGTTACGACAATTCTCTTTTTGACGAAACTATTTAACGCACATTACATATGTATATCTACGAAAATAAACCCCACTCCAAACTATTTCGCTATTGCTTTAAAAATTCGGCATGTTAATTACAAACATAATTTGCTGGCCTGACAAAACGGCCGAAATTGGCTTTTTCAGACAGCCGTATCTGGAAAATTAACAATTGGATTCGATAAACATAACTATAGAAACAAGAGACAGTCTTTGAACTATGCTGCCCATAAAAAATGTGGTCACCGCTTAAAGTTCCATACTAAAAGGGATATTAGCAAAGCACTGCACGACATATGAGGGGTTCGCACGGAGAGGCGATAATGCATTACATACATCGGTTAGTGGCAATTTTACCGCTACTGCCTCACACACACCAACGCAGCCTATCTTAGTAGGCCTCTTAAGGGCGCGGTATACCGTAATTTTCATCACTATTTTTTTATTTTTTATCTGTACCAGATATTTTTTTTTTCTTATTTTAGACAGAAAATGTGACTAAAATTGGTTCTTAGGAAATTTTTTTATCTCTCATAATTTTCGCGTATTGGCATATTAAGTGCTGGGTCTAACTCAATTTTCATCACAATTTTTTTATATTTAATTTGTGTCAGATATTTTTTTCTTATTTTAGTCACAAAATGTGACTAAATTTGGCTCTAATGAAATTTTTGTATCTCTTATAGTTTTCGCGTAACTGCTTGTTAAAGTCATATTTTGCATGTTTCTGTTTTAACGATCACACGAAAACCAACTGAAATACCGAACTCAAACAAATCACAGCGGATGAAGACATTACAGACTACAATGTCATGCTCTTAGAAATAAAGAAAAATTAATTTGTATTTAAAAAAAAATATTGAATTTTTTAAATTTTTATTTTCAGTTTCGTGATTGTTTTAAAATACAGATAATTTTTATTCTTTATTTTTATGAGCATGACATTGTAGCCTGCAATGTTTTTATCCACTATGATTTTTTTTCAGTTTGATATATCAATTGGTTTTCGTGTGGTCGTTGAAACGGAAACATGCAACATATGACTTTAATAAGCCATTACGCGAAAACTATTAGTGATAAAAAATTTCATACGAGCCAAATTTAGTCACATTTTGTGTCTAAAATAAGAAATAAAATATGTGGTACTAATAAAAAATAAAAAAAAATGTTGATGAAAATTGAGGTAGGCCGCGCCCTTAAAGTCATATTTTGCATGTATCCGTTTTAACGACTACACTAAAACCAACTGATATACCAAACTCAAAAAAATAACAGTGGATAAAGGCATTGTAGGCTACAATGACATGCTCATAAAACTAAAGAATAAAAATTATTTGAATTAAAAAAAAATGCTGAAACTAAAAATAAAAATTTTAAATAATAAATATATTTTTTTAATCAAATAATTTTTATTCTTTAATTCTATGAGCATGTCATTGTAGCCTGCAATGTCTTTATTCACTGTGATTTTTTTTTTAGTTTGGTAGATTAGTTGGTTTTAGTGTGGTCGTTAAAACGGAAACATGCAAATATGACTTTAACATGCCACTACGCGAAATCTATGAGAGATAAAAAAATTTCATAAGAGCGAAATTTAGTCACATTTTGTGTCTAAAATAAGAAAAAAAATATCTGGTACAAATAAAAATTGTGATGAAAATTGCGATAGACTGCGCCCTTAAGGCTCTTAATCACAGTTTGAGGGCACAAACACAAATTCGTGTGAGACATCACACCTCACTATACCACTCCAGCAGCCTTAAATCTTCTCATGCTTTTTCAATTGTGTGGAATTATTTGCTTAAGTTGCGGTTTACTGATTTTTTTTTTTTTTTTTTTTTGTTTTCTTAATTTTATAACTGTACGAGACGTGGTTTGTTTTCAGGCTCATAGTGTGACTATTTTTAAATTTTCATGTTTTTTGTATTAGGGTATATAAAAGTCAAAATTGTAATACGGTTTTATGCAAGAAAGGAAAATCAATTGTGTTACCAAAATGAAACAATTCACACTGAGGAACACTAAAGTATGTATACAAATCGCTGTTATTTTTTTTTAAATACTGAATTTGAAGTAAAACATTGGTAAGTTGTACTTATTTTATTTTTTAAAATACTAAAATTTTATTCAACGTGGTTTCAAACATGCCATGTTATAATCCATGACACTTTTCTTCAGTGTGATTTTTTTTTTCATCTCAGTAAGTTGGTTGGTTTTCCTTTATTGCATAAAACCGTTTTAAGAAAATTTGGACTATAACGTGCTATTATACAAAAAAACATGACAAAAATCATTATTTGTAACAGAATCTGCAATCTGTGCGAATAAAGTGTCGAATACATGTTACCTTCATTACGTTATGGTATTGCTTAAGCCGGTTTTTGTAATAGAACTCGTTACCATTACATTAAATGGACATTAAATGCCACAGTTTATTGCTCAAATCCTCTATGGACGAAAAGGTACCCTTGTCGCTACAACCTCAAGTCTACCGTTTTCGAGAAAATTGAAAATAAAAATGTGAATACTGACAGGTAGGCAACACGCGATACACAGGAGATTTGAATGGTTGTTACGCTAGTTAGTGATGAATAAATTGTTAGAGAACACGAATGTACACATGCAAAGTGTTACTCAGTAATCGTAGGTATGTGACAGTTAATAACACGTATTGAAGTATGATTTGCGTTTTTAAAAGACATGTGCCAGCAAATGTCATGGTGATGCTAGAATGCCGTACCACGAGGGGATTCATGACATTGATTCTGTGAAATGCACCATAATGTGTACTAATAATAACCTCAAAGATTGTATGGAAACAAAAGTGTTGACTACGTGACTTTAATTAACCGACGTTTATTGAGTATATCAGATGTGTAGCATGAATAAGGTTTGTTAACGATACGCTCTTCGTGAATAACCTACATAACGCTTTGTGGTATTACACACCCTTAAAAACAGCACAAGTAATGTGTACCTATACTGAAATTTAAACGTACGTGTTAACATTTTGTTTAATGTTTACAGTTACTGAGTTATTTCTCTACGTAAAAGGCGGCAGCACAAGTTCGTGTCGCCAGCCGCCGGCGATATCTCATCGCTCTGTTGTGAACACATGGCAGGAACTCGTCGCTGGTGTCAACCGTCGGTGTATCGCGCAGTGTTTCAGGCGCATATATGCAACCGGCATTAACGTCATGTAAATCAAGGCCAACACCTCTCTCAGTTACTGTCATTGCGTAAAGTTGTGTCACTGTCTCTAATGACCTCGTTGTCGACAGAGTCCGCTTACTTCACCGCACCTCTCCCTACTGACTATACATTTTCGTTAAGGGAGGAGTTCATGCCAAATTTGAATGGTTTTAATAATGTTTTTGTTTTTATACAAGATATAGTTTGTTTGATATATAGTGACTATTTTTACAGCCATAAAATGTTCTAGCTTTCATAGTTTTTGTATAATGGCAGGTCAAAGCCCAAATTTGCATAAAACGGTTTAATACACGAAACGAAAACCAACTGACTAACAGAAATGAAATGCTTCACACTAAATAACAGTGTCAAGGACTACGTCGAGAGGTCTGTAAAAGTCCTCAGTGACATTTTATGTATTTTTTAACAAATATTTAAAATTGCCAATATTTTGTTTTAAATTCAACAATTTTTTAGAAGTAGATAATGTATTCAAATGTGATTTTCATACATATCAAGATGTAGCCCGTGACACTGTTGTTCTGTGTTAAATATTTCATTTCTGTAAGTCCTTTGGTTTTAAATTTTTTGTATTAAACCGTTTTATGCAAATTTGGGCTTTGACCTGCCATTATACAAAAACTATGAAAGCTAGAATATTTTCATTGCTGTTAAAATAGTCTCAATATATATCTATAAAACAAACCATATCTCGTATAAGTATAACATTTTTCAAAACTATTAAAATCCATTCTACACAGACCTTTTTCCCCCTCTTTTCACCATCCCCTATGACAGTTTAGGTTAGTGTAAATTAGTTCACATTTGTTTACACTAGTTTAGATTAGTTTACCTATAATGCTATAGGAAGCTATGCTGTAAATTAAAGGTTTTGTTAGGTTAGAAAACTACAAGCTACAGCGTGTGTGTGCGTGTGTCCCTGTGTGTCTGTGTGTGTGTCTGTGTGTGTGTCTGTGTGTGTGTGAGATATATAATCTCCGACACAGTTTGACCGATCACCACGAATTTTGGCACACATACGTGTTTTTTTTTTTTTTTTCATGCTATCCATTTTACTCTAACACGCCAACTCGACACTAGATGGCGTTGCAGCACATCAAATACTATACCTAGCTTCCTTTTTAGAATATAGGCCATATGGATAGGGTCATTTACAATTCGATCAACATACATATTTTTTTTATTTACTTGCTGGAGGTCTGTTAGGTTCTGCTAAAAAAAATAAATAAATAAATAAATAAATAAACAAAAAGAAAATAAGAAAATTGGTGCCGCTTTGTAACTAGCACGTGTGTAGAAAGACGCGCGCGTAATTCAAACCAGCCAATAGGGAGAGAGAGAAAACAGATTCCACAGTCTTACGTTTAATAAAGCCCTATTTCACTTCTACTCCTTTCGCCTGTTGTACGAAACAAGCCGAACGCCTTCGCCGAAGCTTGTAATTTACCTCGCCGCCACGAGTCTCGTATATATTCCGGCGTGGTGTTGGCTTCTGTGCGTGGCACATACTAGGGCGCAATTTACTGGAGACTTCTTACTGCTTACCACTTACCCTCCCTTGAAGGCGGTCTCCCACCACAGCCTTGTATTTCAATTACCCGGGTACGACAATGCGGGCTAGCGCGAAGCGACAGGGCGTGAACACGAGTGACTCCCTTGCGATGATAAAAATGAAAATGAAGGCCTGAACGTTCTTTTTTTTCTCTCCCTTTTCCGTTTCGCCGTCATGGGAACGAATAGCATGAGTGAAATGGAAAATGGAGAAAAAAAAAGTGGGGGGACTCCAAGTGGGAGCCGGTTGCCCCAACCTATCTGAAGAATGATTGGACAGAGATGGGATGGGAAATGAAGACGAGGGAAAAAAGAATGCTCGCCTGAGAAATCTTTCACTCTAGTGTTGCGGCCTTGAAACATTGGTGTGGTTATCCACGTTGGAGTGACACCATGTCACCGTACTGCAATACAAATAGGGTGTGTGTTACAACCTGAGGTGTTCTCGTCTGTTTTATGTTCATCGTGTTATCTTGTCTATAATTATTTAATTTCTGTGTTCATACGTGTTGTACTTGTTGTCTTTGCCCATCATTGTCAACATTTTCATGCACCTTGTTTTGTCCTTGTATGTTTTCTCTTTCTTTTTCGTTTTTTTGTTTCCATTATTAACCGTCTATATTCCAATTTCGGAATTACTTGTATGCTTGTTGACTTCGGTAATTTCAAACTTTCGTGGTTTCTTTCTGTATTTCTGCTCATTTTTACGTTCCTAGTCCTATAATGTTATTGTGGGTTTAAAGGGGAGCTAGACCAAAAACTTTTATTGTTTTAAAATTTCTTATATTCGTACGATATATTTATTTTGTGTACCATCACATTCTGACTACGTTACTGTAATGAAAATCCTTTAGCTTTCGTATTCTTTTTTTTAATGACATGTCAAAGTACAAATTTACATCAAAAGGTTTTATGATTTAAAGGAAACCCAGCTGACATATCGAACTGAAACATTGTACACTGAATAAAGATGTTGTACACTATAAGGTCTCCTATACAAAACAGGAAATAAAATATTTTTTGTATTTATATTTTGAAAAATGTTTGGAATTTTTAAATTTTAACGTTAAATTTCAGCATTTTAATACAAAATATTATTTCCTCTGTTTTTATATAGGCGCCATTGTAGCCCGCAACATCGTTCATCGGTTTGAATGTTTTCACTGCGGTAATTCAGCTAGTTTTTATTTAAAGCATACGAGAATTTATGCAAATTGATACTTTGAAATGTCATTAAAAAACTATGAAAACTAAAAATGTTTCATGACAGCAAAAAATAGCCACAACGTATTTGTACAATACAAGTCATATCTCGCACAAAACTGAAACGTTTTAAAACAATTAAATTCTTCGGTCAAACGCCCCCATAATGCAACTCAGCAACATTCGTTTGCGATAGCGTATTTAAAAAAAAAATATTCGGTTTGTTACAATATTCGCATTTCCAGCCATAACATTTGCAATAATGAAGTAATTTGCAGTGTTTATTTTTTAAACTGATTTTTTTCCATTGTTTGCCAATAATATTTTTATTTTCTTACTAGAAATATTTACACATCTTTACCATAAATTTTACTTTTAAGGTTAATTTTCATGTTTTTTATTCATTGTAAACACCTCGTTTGTGAATGATCGCTCTGAACACGATATTATTATCAACAAATGTTCTTTATTCGTAACCAAGAGCTAGATAAACCAGTAGGTAGAAAGGAAAATAATCACTCCAATTTTATGTATTTGTATTTTTTTGCTCGGCAGTTTAAGATTATGAAGTGAATTCGACGAGTAAATTAAGGAATTGAATTACAATGTATTACAAGCTTATTTATTTGCAAAACTTAGTTACATTTTCCTGTCATAGTTATTTCGTTTTTCGCTGGTAAGAGGAATGAGCACAGTTTTAGACACAGTAGCGAACGTTATTGTAAAATATTCAATACGCATTGCTGTAATAGGTACATGTGTTATCATTAAAATCATATCCTTATCTTAAATATCCATTCAGCGTCCAAGTAGGTAAAGTTCTCTCCGCTTTTTCCATTTCACATTTGTATTGAAGATACACCTGTTTAATATTATTTTAATTTGATAAACACTCTTAACGCTGTTATTAAAAATATAACGTAGGCATACTGAAAATCAATGAGTTCAATGTAATGCAAATTTTGAAACCTTATTTATAAGAACTTTCTGGTTTTAATGCTTTATGTCGCTCCTATTGACATACGACATCTATCACAGACATTATGAAGTAACTGAACATTAATGTGGTTATCTCTTTGGCCTGTTTGCTTTGTTTAGTGTTAAGAATATGCAGAGTAGACAAATGAAAGACAAAATATAAAGTAAAATTAGTGGAATAATTAATCCAAACAAAGCTAAGCGACAGATAAAACTTTCCAACAACGGCATGTAATTATTTACATTTTATCATGGCCAAGAATGGAATTTATTGGTTACTATGGCACTATACTTATATCAATTGTGCTTTAAAATTATATTGTAAAGTGATAACAATTCCTATTAAATAAAATATGTACGCAAATAATTCTTTTATACTACCAATTAACAAAAAGAATCAGCATTATGAGTTAAACAGAAACATGTACATGAAACTGATAGAGAAAATCACAAATTCGTATCTTCTATCAATAATTTTGTTTATGCATTAACTTTTAAAGCAGTTAAATAATAAACGAACTGTAATCAAATATTGTTGCGGTTTAAATCTGTGACTATATATGATCTAAGAACACTATCCAAAACATATTATTATGACGAAAACGCTTTTTTCCTATGTATATTAGCTGACTAGGTAATGTGAAAAAAAAAAAAAACCTTGTGGATGGATATATATATAGACAGACACACACAGGATGTTTGGTAATTATATGTATAAACGAAACGTGTTTGTCGAGGACAATGGAACAATCAAATAATGATAATAAACATAGTTCCGGAAACCAATTGTTTTACAATATGACACATTACATATTACAACATGATCGCTATCTACAATACCAGCGTTCCCGTGGATCAAAATGTCAAAATGCTGCATATGTGGATGAAGACATTACAACAAATGTTGGAAACGGGCGCAGTTCATGTGAAAGCAGGCTTCAGCACGTTGAAACTGGTGCTTGGTACAGACGGCGGTGACAGTGTTGCCATGTTTGCATGTTTCCATACATCGTAACCTATATATATATATATATATATATATATATATATATATATACATATATACACATACACTTATTATATAATTGGTCATCAACATACAAGTAACGTCGATAAAATAAGTAGTTTTTGTATAAAGAGTAACATTAATCTCCTACTAATATGAATTGAATTGAAGCCTAATTTTTAATGAACTTCTCGTTATTGCTTAGACATTATTCCATACCTCGTACCTATAGGCGTATTTATCCACTGGAGCATTAAAATGAAGGTACATACTCAGAAAGTCATGTAAGATTGGTATTGCTAACTGTTTGGAAAAAAAAGTTTCGATTTTATTTTACCAGTGTACGAAAATATGAATCCATTGTGTGAAATTTTAATGGTAGGTAGAGACGTTGTTATATCGCAAAAAAATTTTGCGCCAACATACCCTTGAAAACACTGTGGTTTCTTGCGATATGTACGATTGGGTGATGTAATACGTCTGACATGACGTAGCTGACTGCAGTCCAATCACAAGCGTCAAATATTACGATAACGGTGTTCTTATTGGCTCAGTCAAATAGGGCATTAGCTCTAAGTGCAATCGAAAGCCATAAACCATCATTAGGGACCCTTGTTTTTCGCAAAAATAATTTCGCGCCACTTCATTTCGGTGCATTACGTGCACATCTGCAGGTCTGCTTCGTGGTCAGCGATTGGATATTTTAACTGTCACGAGCCTTGCGATTCTATCGACAAATCACAGACGTGTGGTGGTGTTGTAATCTTATTCTGATTGGCTCAGTCAAATGAGAGACTCCACGTCTCAAAACAAGCTGCCAATAACCACGAGGCACGGCCGTAGATGTGCACGCATGGCAGTGTAACAAACTGGGACAAAATTCTTTTCGCGAAAAACAAGGGTCCCTAACCATACTCTCTAATGACAGGAATTAAAAAAGATGCATGAATGTCTGAAACGTGTGAAAGTTGAATGTATGAATGTAGAGGTAGTGTACTTTGAAGCGTGGAGATGCATGAGTCGCTGTGAGAGCTTCTTTGTTGTTGATCTGGTGGATGTGCAATCTTGGCTGGAGATGGAGTCGGTCTGCTCGTCTCGGTCGTGTTTGCGCTCGACGGGAGAGAATGTCCATCTATAGGGTCGCTGGTCTCTGCGAGGTGGTGTCCATTACGCCTGTAAGTGCCGGCCCGTAAACACGGACCTAGTACCGCCGAGTCTCGAGACGTTTAGCCGGGTTGTTTACACGAATCCTGACCTCCACCCTGACTATCAACAACACGCCCTTCCTTCAGTGTCAGCCCTCTCTGAATCTGCCAGGAGTCCTCGTCCTATGGGCTGACTCCAGTTGATCGTCGCCCGTGTACTTAGGCAGCAATTATACGACGCAAGATTTCATTTTGTATGAGAATTATCATGAGGATTATCGTGATAACATGTCAAAACATTACTGTCCAAAACATTTCAAAAATAACTCTTCTTACACTTTGCTGAACGACCATTCTCTATAATTTCTACTTTCAGCGATATTAATTTTTTACACCTAAACGAAAGCAGATATAAAAAATCTGTCAGTTTTGTTTAAAATACTCTTCTTCATGTTGGCTGATTTGTTTCTAGGTAATAAATACTATGGTTTTAATTAATTATATAATTAACTAAATTTTAGGGTAATTGACATTCTACTCGAAACCGTATGATTTCTTGCTTTGAAAAACCATTTTAAACAAAACTGCCGGACAGAGTTTTGATGTATGCTCTCGTTAAAATTAAAAATATAATAATCTCTAAACTGCAGGAATAAAAGACCATACACGGTAGTCTTACAGTGATTTTGAAAATGTTTTTGAAAACTACATAATTTCCATACGTTGTTTGCTCAAAAATATATCATTATTTGTGCCTGTTCTTTCTGGTAGCAACAAATCAAATACACCCAATGAACACAAATTTTGTAACGCAAATAGAATAAAATGAACCAAAAAAATTTTTGGCGAACAAACTTTCCGCAAATATAATTGTAGCGTTGCCGCTTAAAGTACCGAGGGAAAAAGCGTTAAACGAAAGCACGGCATGCAAGTTTGACGCGCAGCGAATATATGCGAGTCGGTCACTGTCGAGTGTGGCAATATGAACATTTTCGTTCGCTTGTATCCGGGCTTAAGGTGTATGGAAAGTTAAGGTGTCGAGTGAACGACTGGGACATTCAATCGTCGATAAAATCTGAACTACGCGTCTTATTTAAATAAATTATTTACCCCGAGAAGGTATTTTTACTAGCGTATATCTGTTTATACAGCTCTGGACGGCAGTATATTTTACTTTCGAGTAAAAACTTAAAAACGGTATTTAGAAAAATAAGGGTTTGAAACCACAAAATCCATAAAAATTGAAAACAGTAAATTTTATAATTCTTAATACGATAATACCTAGGACTCAATAATAACCAGAATTGAAAATTATATGTGTTTGGATTTTAAAATAATTTTATCGGCCGTAAACCACTCCCGCAGAGGTTTTCAGATAGTAAAATTGTTTTAAAATCAAAAGGTGAATATTTTTGGAATTCGTTTATTATAGAGTTTTGGATATTACTGTACTAAAAATTATAAAAATTGCAGTTTTATATTTTTATAGATATTGTGGTTTTTATCCCTTATTTTCTAAATACATTTTTAATTTTTTTTCCTTGAAAGCGCCCAGTGCTATATAAATAAACGTCTACTAATAAAATTTCTATTCGAAAAAAAAATCCCATCGAATTATGATGAGTAAAATCTATCGAAGATTGAATATTCTAGTCGTTCGCTCGACACCTTAACATTCCATGCCCCTTAAAAGCGCAGATTATAAGTTTCTTAAATAGGCATTTTGAAGGTTATTACTTATTCGCTAAACGCATCATGTAGGCTTCTGGATGTCCAATTTGCACAAATCAAAAAGAGCAATCTACCAACATTCCAGAAAAAAATTTCTCGAGTAATGTATTTATGAAGAACAACCTCTGACGCAGAAGTCTTGTACTTTTAATTGCGTCACAAAAGATGAAACTGACATATGTGTCATTCAGGGTAAATAATTGCTCATAAAAGTGGTTGATATAATTTTCTAGGAATGTTTTTTTAACAGTTTCTCCACATTTACATTTTAAAAACTGCATATTTTAAACTGGGATTCTCAGCGTTTATTCATCTGCCTCACACTTAAAATCAAACATACTAAGATTTAGTTTTAAATCAACGTGTCTAATATTATGTTACATTATGTAGCTAATACCTATGCTATTTCTGCTTCCCATTGTCTATTATGAAATAAAAACTTGCTAACGATTGCTTACGCCACGATAAATTCCTCTTCGCACAGTTAAATTATCATTTACTCATATCTCAATGACCTATAAGCAGTTGCTCACATTATCAGCTAAGGACGAACAAAAGAATTCTTCCTTGCGGGCGAGATGGGGAACATCACAATGAAAAATAGGACATGTTGCATACGTCGTTTTGCGCTTGCGTAAATAACAGTATAAAATTTTAGTAGATATACATAAAATCTGTACATGCTAGCTCCCATTAGCAGTGTTTTAAGCGTGCATTCTAATTATAAATACTGGTTTTATAATATTAAATAATGTTCAAGGTTAGTATTACATAAAAATTAAAAATTTTAATAACCCCCGACATAAAAACTTTCTATAAAGGAAAAAAAAATTAAATTTCTCTCTTGACCTTTTAACTTCATTAAAAGTACGTATTAATGTTTTGGCGATGAGCGTCGTCAAGTCTGGGGACCGCTATGTTAAGAAGCATAATTAGTTATGTATATGTAGAAAAAATATAAAATATCTACTAGTTTCAAATTGTACGAATGAACTTTGTTTTATACATCAATCTTACAAGGTATACTAAGTTCATGCAGTTTTTCGAAATTCTACCAATTATATAAGAGGCGTTTGCGTGATAGTCTTGCGCGATGTGCGGAATGTGGCAAGGGTGGCGGGGGTGTCACAGAATGTGACGACCTGAACTGGCAGACACGTCAGGGCCGATGTCGTTGACGGCTGTGTCTGTTTTGCGAATTTTTCAGAGTAAATTAATCAAGACTGAAAACTAAACGATTGGATATTGTTGTTTCGTTACATG
The DNA here is from genome assembly GCA_003012365.1 of Medauroidea extradentata. Classification (NCBI taxonomy): domain Eukaryota; kingdom Metazoa; phylum Arthropoda; class Insecta; order Phasmatodea; family Phasmatidae; genus Medauroidea; species Medauroidea extradentata. The sequence goes on along the minus strand of PNEQ01005020.1, from coordinate 89,485 downwards.
CCGATGTTGTTAACAAAGAGTAAGTCGTTGTATAACCCATACTTTTATCACAATCAATATTCTTTTTATTTAAATTATTTTTTTATTTCATTTAATTAGCGGTCCCTCGATGTGGCGACGCTCATCGTCAAAATATTAATATACTTTTGATGAAGTTGACAGGTCAAGAGAGAAATTTTATTTTTTTACTTTTTAGAGATTTTTTTTATATCGGGGGTTCCTTAAAATGTTTAAACTTACTTTTAGTTCGTTATTTTTCAATTACTGGCATGCACTAAATATTGTTAAATATTTTAGTAGTGCAACAACACACGTTTTGAGTTTCGATATGAATGTATTTATTAATTGCACTTCTTTTGTTTCCTTTAATATTTATTTTGTAAATAAGTTATTGGTACGCATTGATAACAAACAAAAAAATTTTTATGTTAGATCATAGCTAAGAATCATCTCGACCACGTCAGCTTTCAAACAAAAAAAAAACGCAACAAAATTGATCCATCCGTTTAGGAGCTACGATGCCACAGACAGACACACAGATACACAGATGCACAGGTAAACACATGCACAGATACACACACCAACACGTCAAACTTTTAACACCCCACTTATTGCGTCGGGGGTTAAACATACTAGTAAAAGTCTAAATATTGGTAGATTTTTTTTGCACTCACAATTCATTTACAAGTAAACATTTTCGGTACCACCACCGCCCCCTGTAAGCCGGCGCCGGGAACATTCTGCACTCCCCTCCCCCCCCCCCCCCAGATTTGCCACTGTACAGTTGCAGGTCTATTTTGCGTATTATTGGACTAACACTAGAGAGATGGCCACCTGGAAGCGTGGGATCTAAGGCTGATACTGGCTCCTGAGGTCTTCTCTTTCAGAAGCCATACACCCAGGCCGCTGAGCGATACGCAGATCTTTGGCTGTAACCAGTTTATTCGAAAATTTCTCATCTCAAATGACTGGTGTCTGCTAAAGAATAGCATTTAAATAACGTTACTCATGTGTATACACATTTGTACGACACTAAGCAGAAAGGAGCCAACCCGCAGTTAACTGGAACTAAGATATTCAAGGTCAAAGTTTTCTATGTGTATCTAAGCCTTGTATTAACCATTTTTCCGGACTCTTATTTTTCGTAAAATATAGTGATTTAGTACTTCGTCTTTTTCTAAGGCGTACTTCGGACCTTCTTCTACGTGGTATGATGATCAAAAAATCGATTAATCTGTGAGTTGTATAGTTTCTGCTTAACGTCGTCCATTTCAAGTTCAACACTACATCGTAATTGTAGTTTGTAAACATGCCACACGTGCGTATATGAGCGCTAAGAAATTAGGTAGGGTAGAATTGTTTTCCAGACATCTGTGGTAACACTCCTAAACATTTTTATAAAACAGTCAAATAAATACTAATGTTACCAGACTTGTATTGTACCAAGCGTAAACGTTTGCATACCTACAAGGCGGAACTATGGTAACTGTCCCATGCTGTGTTTTGGTTAATTACTTCCTAAACATTTAGGAGGCTTTTTTACAGTGTACTTGAGAAGGCATATTTATAGCGGCCAAAAATGAAGGAAACGGGAGTACATGCGGGATTTCTTAAAGAATGTAAATCTTGTCGTAGAATATTTTAAAATTTAAAGGCGCGTACAATACATCCTTGTCTTCAATGTTACGTAAAAAAGCTGTAGTGTGACCACTGAAAGTCTCATACAGGCGCGTTGTCGGCGAGGAGATTGCACATCAGTTCACTGACTTGCGCCTAGAGGCTCGTACTGTGCCGTCCTTATCACTTCCGAACTTCCAGGCCTCGAACAGCTCAAAATACATGTAGCGAGGCGGTTACCTTAAACGTCGCATGTGTGGCACCAGTCGACTGAAACTTCGATAGTAGTTTAAACCTAAAGAAAGGCTAAACATCCTTGTCCGGAATACCGAAACTAAGAGTCTGTAATGGTCATACGTAAGTACTAGTGCTACACAACTTTCTTGCACATTCAGTTTTTGAGCCATAAATTTAATTCTTATTGTACTATTAAAATTTTCTTTTCGACAAGCCATACAATATTTTCTTGATAAACTGCTCGATGTAAATAATAATAGATGCTTTCATTAATTTGTCATGCAGAGTCATTGCAAGGTTATTATAGGTTAACTTTCAAGAATTCCCTTGCAATGATTCTGCTTGACAAATTATTGAAAGATTCGATTATTGTTTATGTCAAGCGGTTTGCCATGAATATAGTCTATGCTTTGTCGACGAGAAAATTTTGATAACACAATTCGAATAAATGTTATGCTCAAAAAGTTAATATACGAGAAAATAGTCTTAAGCCTCTCCCTTATGAGCCCCATACAGCATTGCCAAGGTGCTCATCTGAAGTACGAATATAAGCAGGCGATAAGAACTAGACTCGATCGTTCGTCAACTACAATATCGCCTTTATGCGCGGGGCGCTAAAACTACGTGCAGTGTTCCTACAGTTGACTTTTTTTCAATTGTACTTCAAGCGGTTACCCTATTATTTATTTACGAAAAGTGCGTAGTAATGTCTAGCGCGTGTTTCTCTGTTTTTGTTTTACGATTCCGGCTGGTAATTTTTATGTGACAGCAGTCTGAAGTAGTCGTTTGTAGCCATTTTCAGGTTTTTTTTCTTAGATGAAGATATCAAACACACAGGTTTAGTAGTATTTCTTTTAAAAAATCATTCTCCCAGGACCCTGCGACAATGTTCATCCGCCTGCTGTATAGGACTGTTACGGGTACGGTGTACAGCAATTTTCGTCACCATTTTTTCATTTGTACCAGATATTTTTTCCTTATTTTAGACACAAAATGTGACTAAATTTTCTTCTTAACAATTTTTTTGACTCTCATAGTTTTTGCGTAGTGGCTCGTTCATGTCAAAATTTATATGTTACTGTTTAAAGGCGCGGTCTACCGCAATTTTCGTCACAATTTTTTTTTATTTGTACCAGATATTTTTTTCTTATTTTAGACACAAAATGTGACTAAAGTTGGCTCTTATGAAATTTTGGTAAATATCAAGAGTAACTACTCATGTGAAAATTAAAAAAAAACTTCAGAAATATAGTAATTATGATTAATTACATTGAATATTAACAATAATTAATAGTCACGATTAATAATTATGCCTACATTCTACCATTTCGATAGTGGGGAGGGCTATGAAGAACAGGGAAATTATGGGGTAAAAATACATTAAAGAATTATATTCATTACCTCAAATACACTAATTACGATTAATTTTACGTAAATATAACAAGAAAAACCAATGACGACTACTGGAAAAGTCTACTCTCTAAAGACTCGATAGTGGGGAGGGCTATGAAGATCAGGGAAATTGTGGGGTACAAATACGTAAAATAATTATAATACGTACCTGAAATACACTATTTACGATTAATTTTATGTAAATAGAATACGAAAAAACATGCACGAGTACCCGAAAAGCCTCCGTTATCAAAACTCGATAGTGGGGAGGGCTATGAAGATCAGGGAAATTGTGGGGTAAAAATACGTAAATTAATAATAATAACAAGCCGAACTGTACTTTTTACGAGTAATTTCAGTGTAATATAAAATAAATAATTATCCGTCAGTAATAAAAACGCCTGCATAATAAAAAGTCTATAGCTGTAAAGGGATGTTAAAATCTGGGAATTCGCGAATGCAAAATATTCATAATAACCATGTAAATACACAATAACAAAAACTATTTCAACTCGTTCTGGCACGAATTGAAAGCGTAGAAAACAAATATCGTAGTAAACGCATGCGATTTGCCTATTGCACTAATATACTAGAATGCTACATTAAAAATATTTTTAACTGAAATACAGGTGGATAAAATATGTTGCATTTTTAATTCACGTTGTACGCATTGTGTACCGATGCTACACGTCTTCAATGCCCATTTTACGCCCTATTTAAACAGATTCTAACGCCAATAGAAGGCCACACAAAGCTACAAAAGAAGTAAATATTTAATACATACCATATGCATGTAAGGCAGATATTACAATAACTGAAACATAATTATCGTTCACAACCACTACGATACCATTCGCACATGGTGCACGCTTGTTTTACTAAAATAACAAGAGAAATGTCTGAAACAAAAGTTTTTACTTACTCAACTCGATGTCGGTTACGATTCCTTCGCCACGATCAGTAAATGAAGAATGTGTCCCCTTTTATGGAAGGTACATGTGAGTCGATATCTCTCCACACACGTTGCACGCGTAACGTATTCGCTCCTGTGTATCAATCAGCGAAATTTAACTAATAATTATTATTCATGAGAGTTCAAAATTTAAAAGAAAAGTCTATAAAACACACACTACATACGCCACTAAAACGCCGTGAAAGATTTTCTCTAGCAAGTATCATATGTACTGCACGCCGTCAAATTCTCCCTGAATACGCACAGCTACCGCCGCGAAAACACGTGTTATAAGCACGACGGTTTTTCTACAACTGAATTTGCTGCCTAAAGAACAGTTGTGCAATGTATTAGCGCTAGTTTCAATTGATAACGCTAGGAACTCTAGTTCACATAAACACACATCAAGGCGAAGACGTAAAACACGGGAGTTGATATTTACCTCATGCTCATAAAAATAAAGAATAACAATTATTTGTACTTGAAAAATGCTGAAACTGAAACTAATTTTTTTTTTTAAATTTAAGTGCTAAAATTGTAAGAATGAATTTTTGATATATGTGTTAATTTGCTTCAAATAGTATTTTCGAAACTGCTGTAAAACTAAAGAGCGAGGCCTTAAGGGGGATCAGTACCGCCGTTTTTTTTTAGTAATGGAAATTTTGTATTTAATTTGGCCTACAAATTTTCTATAATGTTTTATGCTTCGAAAAGGCAGAGAGAATAGTTTGTTACATTGTATGGAGTTGGTATTTCCTGTCTACTATTGATTATACTATACTTGTGACCGTCCGTAAAAAAAACATTACTTTGTTTCTCCGGAAAGTTACTAGTAAAATACTAAGAAAAGTTTTGAAGGTGCGATAATTTGGTTGCACTTAAGAAGGTAATATATGTGCCATGTTGGAAGTGTAATTTAAATAACTCTCATTACATGGAAGTTACAGCGAATATTGAAGCATTCGAAGTTGGCAGGTACTGATCCCCCACAGCGGTGGAGGGTAAACTGGTGGAGTGGCCAGACTGTGCATTGTTTCGTAAGACCAGCTTCCCTTCATGCTAGTCCCAGTCTCAGCAAGCCGACCACTCCTGGTAATGACTTCCCAGACGCGAGGACAGTTTACTCAGGGGGCAGCTTCGTGGGGCGAAGTTCCTGGAAACTGTTGTTGACGTCAGGAACGCGGCCCTCTTGCGGCTCGTCCTGCGAGCACCAACTCCAAAGAAGATTACGCCGCTGCCCGTAATTGGCGGTTGGTTCCGCGGGAAGCAACTACTGAATTGTTGGTGCACCTGTCACGAGAGAAATAAATGCCGCTTACAACAGCTTAGAGTCTACCCTTCACTATGTTCTCAAAGTGTTCAGGGTAACTTTGTGAAGGGAATGTCAAGTGTACTTAAGATTGCCTCAGTAGTTCCGTAAGTACAACAGCCAAGGTATGTCGCTGCCTTCTAAGAGTGACGCTTGATTATTTGTCACGATTTAATTTCTTTTTATCTCTCTACAAGGGGCATTTCTATATAAAAAAGGTAAAATTGGTTCTTTAAAGTCATACCTTAAGTACAACCGCTAAACATCTCGACATTAAATGTGCAATTTCTTACACACTCTCAGCCTAAATCAGTAAACATTCACTGACATCCCATGGTTTTCATAGATCCCGAAGGAGAACTTCAAAACTAATGGAATCTGCAGAATGGAAAATTGATTAATACTTACTAATTCACTATAAACCATAATTTAGTGAATATGTTGTTTTCCACGAATTTAATTAGTTTAAACTGATCCATCCAGAATCTGTGAAAATCATTGGAATATTAGTGAATATTCACTGATTCTTGTTTGGTGTTCATGACCAGGCGCACGCATCTGATACTCGGAATTATACTCTCAGACGCTATGATCGTTTCGAAATACAACTATCATAAACTGTTCCACACCAGAGGAACCTTTTTCAGTGCAGACACTGTTTATACAAACAATCGAAATTCACTGCCTGATCTGTGATTTACGTTGACTCCTTTTATACTCCAGCAGCGCGATTTAGTTTCACAGAAAATCAGGCTGGTAATAAATGGTGAAAGACACTAATTTTCGATTGATATTTTTGCAGTATATAAAAATCTGATTCAAATAAAGCTGGTATTCGTAGCTACGAATTTATGTATAGTTGACAGCGAGATCATTAGGTTTTAAGTAATGTCACCATTACAGCAAGACAATATAACAATCAAGAGAAAATGCACACAATTGAATGAGAAACTTTATGTACAGGATGATTCTCAATTAGACAGTCATTTTTTGGGAGATGATTTCCAACGACAAAATACATCGTTAAGAGAATGTTTTCAGTCAATGAAACAAATTTCTCAAGCAACACCGGTTAAAATATTTACAGAAAGTCTCAAATTTTAGATGAGTACATACCGGGTTTAATGTGGAGCAATAGGAAGACACTCGTCGCTTATTCGGAAGGACCTGGGTTCGACTCCCGGCTACGACTATTCAAATTCCCGTATTTCAGGATTTTTCGAAAGCTTTAAGGCGATAGCTAAGATTTGTTATTACTTATCTTGGTATGACCATTCACTTTTGATTAATCTGTAATGATGTATGATGGGCGATGGTACGCAAAAAGAAAATTCACAATTCTAAGATTTTAGTAAAGTTTTTGAGTTATGTATACCAAGTACATAAGAAACCCCTAAAATTTGCTTATATAAATAGAACCAAGCGTCATTGCCCTATGTTGCTTTCTGCAATGCACTGAACCAACCACCACACAACCAACATAACTTTGCAAGATATTTTCTCAATTTAACGAATGAGTTTCTTGTTTCCTTAGTTATAAAACCCGTCCATTTGGTTAAGGAGTATGAGAAGGTACGACGTCGAGTGGACGACCGGAATACTCAATCTTCAATTAAATTTTAACTACTAATCAAAATTCGACGAGATTTTTTTTTTGCCGAGTATATATTTTATTAGCGGATGTTTAATCATGTAACACTATGTGGTAGTTAGCTTTACTTTCGAGTAAAAAATTAAAAACTGTTTATAGAAAAATAAGGGATTCAAACCACAAAATCTACAAAAATTAAAACTGTAATTTTTGTCATTTTTAATATATCTGGGCTTCTATAATAACTGAATTTCAAAAATACTCGTCTTTTGATTAGAAAATATTTTTACTATCTGAAAACATTTGTGCGAGAGGTTTGTGCATTCAATGTCTTATATATTTGGGTTATGAATAATATGCAGTGGAATCGCTTCAACATATAATTGTAGCCGTGAGCTGGTAGGATATGCAAATGTAGAAGATCAAACGACTTACAACGCCGCGAAATTTAATCATAGTTTGAACACCAAACCTGGCTGAGTGCTGAAGCTTTCCTTTTCAACAGTATGAAACGTGATGCCTGCCCGTCCCCTCACTCCTTCATTCTATCTTCTGCTTTCTCAGACACCTCCAGGTCTCGTGAGGATCTGGAGAAAGTTTCCGATGCCATTAGGTGCTCACGACGGTGAGGGGATGGACTGATGAGGGGAGGGGTAAGGGTGCCTGCAGGAAGAAGAGTTTACGCCATAATTAGAAGTTTCGCCGCGCAGACATTAGACAGGTTTTCCTTGCCGCCAACTTTTCCCCTCCTGGCCTAATGTCTGTTGGAAAAGTTCGTGCGCGGCCTAATGGTTTGGCTAATGGCGTTATAAACGGCCCGGCCACGTTAGAACGATTCACGTGGCCGTCTACACTCGTCGCCGATGTCATTGTACATTTTTGAATCGCTAATGATTTTCAGCTGCACTATGATCGCCCTTGGTGCTTCCTTAACGTGTCATTAAAAAAATGTATTTTTCTACCGTGAATAGATTCATAACAAGTACAATTTTCTGTTAATAGTGTGAAGTCGAATTCATTTTCGTTAATGCAAATATGTAGGGCCTACTAAATAATACGAAATGTTATTTCTAAAATGGGGTGTAAACATAAACGGCGCCGCTCACTTTACGGGATGCAGGTTTTTGGACGTTTTAGAAAGGTTATAAACCTTTCCTTGCCCTGTTTGTTTTCTATAATCGGCCAATGGTAAAACTCACTTTTCGTGGTAAGTATAAAGGTTACCAATCGTCTCAGCTCTTATCTCCAAAATTACCACGGCCAGAGACATAGTTCTATGTCCAGGTCTTTGCTTTATATTTTATACCAGCAACGGTAACATTAAGTTTAACATAAATACAATCAAGGCCTGACCGTTCGTCTCCCACCAAGGCCTTCCGGGTTCGATCCTCGACGGGGCCGTTCACCGGATTTTAGCACGTGGGAATCGTGCCGGACGTTGCCGTTGGTCAGTGGGTTATCTAGGGGTCACCCGTTTCCTTCGCTCTCTCATTTCGGCGCTGCTCCATACTCACCTGATGTCACACTTCACCAGTACTGAAGACCTCGATGTTGAGCGCTGACAAATATCACTCGCTCAGTTAAAATACTGAAACCCATTTATGTGCCTTGTTTACAAAGGCGATGTTGTACTGTATACGCTTATCAGTGTTGGTCGTATCACTCCTTCATTTAACTGTTTCTTAATGTAGGTACCGAGCCAAGTGGCGCAACGGTGACACGCTGGACTTGCATTCGGGAGGACCCGTATTCGATCCCAGGCTCCGGTCATCCTGATTTTATTTTTCTATAGTTTCCCTAAGTCGCTCCAGGCGAATGCTGGGATTGTTCCTTAACAAAGGTCATGGCTGACTCCTCGCCTAACACCTGTCAATGTATCAAGTTGTGTCACCGTCTTTTATAACCTCGCTGTCGACTAGACGTAAATCTCACTTACCTTATCAAATGTAGGCGTGCTGTACGGGTACTGGGAAACATGTTCGTTTTAGGCGTGCAATACTTGGCTCACCTCCGTAAGCCCCTAGATACCTGCAGCCAACAATACTTTGGTTAGACTCGTCTGTACTAGCTCATCTTTTCAGGCACTTAACTTGTGGCTCGAAGAGCGCGTAGTTGCATTTTGCGCACTAATATTTGCCGCTACAACTTTTCAGGATATCTCTTCCAAACACATGTTAACTGACATAAGTGCCTGGTTTCTTGTTATCTAACATTCATTCAATTTACGACCGCTCATTCCTTAACTATCTATGTTTTTTGGATGGAGCAATGCACTATGCTTTATAGGCACATAAGGTATGGATGAAGTTAATTGTTAAGAGCATTCGCCTCCCACAACAGGAATACTAATTTTGAGTACTTGTGGCATCTTCCCCGATTTTCAAACGTCAGAAAAATGGTGGATGTTGCCTGTTGTTATAGGTTTTTATTTTTCTAATTACTCTAGTTTCCTCTGCCTTGAATTTCGTTGTTGCTTGGTATTCTTCTGATTATAATATTTATCAGCAGAAACATGAAAATCTACAGACAAGGATCCGAACGGACGTATACTCGTTACACTTCTCACGTTGGCCAAAAATGGCGTAGTCTACCGTGGAGAATGCATCTGTCCTATTATGTAAAGATCCACAGTAGAGCGAGTAGAAGAGATTTTGGTAAGCACTTCAGTAATATACCTCCAGCAAAGCGGTCGCAAGTACACTGTAAGAAATATCCCTAAATAGTAATATGAGTAATTTACCCATGCACAGTAAGAGATATTTAACATGATTCAGCTTGTAAATTGAGAAAATGTTGCCGAATACTGTTACTATTTAAGTCTGGTAATGTTAGTATGCTTTTGACTTTTTACTAAAAATGTATAGGAACGTAAACATTGATGAATGAGTAACAATTTTACTACATTTACTGTCTAATATATGTGCTAAATTTAAAAATTATTTTTACAGTGTAACTATTCTATTCTTCTATGTGCCAAATTTAAAAATTATTTTCACAGTGTAACTGAGACCGCATATAGGCTAGTGACTGACGGAATAACAGAAGTTACAGTTTGTATATGTTAAGGGCAGTGAAGTCTGGTCTGTCAATAAATAATAATGTACATTCTACTCTCTAAATCTGAATTAGTGAATATTCACTGATTCACGCTGATGTATGGAGCAGTTTCAACATTTTGTATCAGTGAAAATAGTCACTGTTTAATTAGTGAATATTCTCTGATTTTCTTTGAGGATTTCAACATCACACAAGTGAATCAGTGAATATTCACAGATTATCCAGTTGTTTTCAAAGAACAGATTTTACTTATTGAATCAGTGAAAAATTACTGGAAAATCTGTGAACATTCACTAATTATTTTGTGGAATGTTGGCACTCTTTATTGGAATCAGTGAATAGTCGCCAATTTAACAGTGGTTTCTTACAGAATCAATTTGTTGATGAAACTGCTCCATTCATTGGCGTGAATCAGTGAATATTCACTAATTCAGATTTAGAGTGTACACGTACTTTCTTAAGATGACTGTGTACTTAGTCGTTGGACGGTGTTGTGGAGTGTCACGCGAATACTTTTTTACGCGAAACCCCCGAACTTATTCTTACTGTTGTTATCTATGAAAAGAACACTCACTTGTACCTACGTATGCCACGTTTTGAAAATTCAGTATGCTTGTTAGTAACATGATTTTGGGGCCTCTGGAAATGGCTAAAAACGGCTTTTTTTTAGACTGCTATAACTGTGAAAATACGACCTGAATAAGGAGCATGCATTGGTCTTTACTTCATAATATTCTAAAAAAAATTATTAGGATCACCGCTTGAAGTCCCACAGGAAAAAGAGTTCTACTAGAACACTGCACGCCAGTTTAGCGCGCTGTGAATAGAGACCATGTTCCTATCGTCGAGAGTGTTGTTCTGGCTCTTATCACATCGCTGTTACCGCGCGTCAACCGCGGAGATCTGAAACCGGTACACAGCACTCTTATGGCCATGATTAGAGACCGAAAAAATTCTCTGTTTCACGAGTTCACTGACCTGTATTCTAGCCTCCAAGAATATACGTGTACTATAGCAGCCAACGCAGCTGTTAATGGACGACTTGAAGTATACGCCCCCTGACGTCACCGCAGGGGAAAAGTACTGTGGGAAACTAAGCTTGTTTACAAACATGCTGATTTGTTAGTTGGTAATTGCAGAAAGCAAAAATGTTGCGCATTCATAGATTTGCACGCAAGGGAAAAAAATATTAGTTTCAATTTCATGGTTAAGATATGCAAATACATAAGATTAATGTTTACCTGAAAAAATGGCAAATTCCAAACAAATAATTAATTTTCTTGACGTACATCTCATCCGGGACATGTGAAGCCAAACAGCTGAATGAAGGTTATGTTCGGCTGCATGGAGATAGGAATTGTTTCCCACACATGACTGAAGCTCCGCCTCTTTTCAAGTCGTCCATTAGCTGCGCACTGACCCGGTGAAACAGTATGGTTTGACCTCCTTTTACTATCTTCTTTATTATTGGTTCTACGCTCTCCAGGAGGGCGATTAAATATCACCACCTGCTACTTGCACCGATGCAGCGTAGAGCAAGTGCAGAGCAAGTTAAACGGGTCCTCTATGTCATTACGTGAGTATACAGTATAATTCCAATGCAGCGCAATCAGACACAACGCAGGTGCAAGTTTTGCGTTGCACCCATAACAAGTGATATTTAATCGGCCCCCAGGAATCAAATAATGCAAGAGCCAATTGAAAAACGACTCGAACTTATAGTTGTTTTGAATTCTTGCATGCGCCAAAAAATAAATAATTTTTCTGGTCCTTGTCATGATCCATCATTTCTAATGCTTTTTCTATTAAAATCCTAAACGAGAGCACGTATGAAATTATGTTGCATAGTTTTTTTTTTTCAAACAGGATAAAATATGTTATCTAATTTTTTCATGACTAAATTCACTATTATTCAGTTAAGGAAATTCTCATTTAGTAACTAACCACCCAAATCTATATAATTGTTTGTTTGGAAAAAAATATTTGACGTCGCATTGAAACTATATTTTAACAATACAGTGCCACAGTTTTTCGACATCTTCTCTCGTTTAGGAATAAGATAACAATTATCGCTAAAACAGTAGAAATGATGGATCAGTGCGTGACGCATTAGTCGGCGCCGAAGCTGCAGGTGAGAATAGGGTGACATTCCCGGAATAAGAACATTCGACCATGGCATAAACACATAGTAAACCCCGGGATGAAACCACAGACCCCGAGTATAGTAAAGGCGTTCTGCTATGAAACAATAATATACACTCTAAATTTTACAAGGGTTTTCTTTGTACTTTTACAAATCCTTGTAAAAGTACAAAGATTTTCTATGTAAAATCATTAGTTAATGAAGTTACAAAGATAAACTTTGTAATACTGCAAAGGGATTCTTTGTACCTATACCGACAGATACTGCACTGTAAATTACTTTGTAAAATATGACAAGGCACTTCTTCGTAATTGTACAAACTTTTGTAAACGTTGAAAATGTTCCGTGTAAAAATATTAGTTTATTATGTTAAAAGGATTTTGTTTGCAAAAATAACTTAGAAAAAATGTGTAGCCTACAAAAAACGTAAGTTAGCCGGAAATTACTTATGCATACATCACAACCTCTGAAAAGTATTTTTCTGGAATAGTGTGCATGTTTATATCAATTGCGTCCTTTAAGAGAAAGAATTATTACTGATCAGTACATTGAATGTATACAAATTATAAAAGACTAAGCAATACAGAAGGCACAGTGGTCTAGTGGTAAAATGCGTAGATTCGAAACATGCAGAGAGCGGTTCGAAATTTAGCACTTACCGAGGTGTTAATTAATTTTTTGGTTTCAAAATAATTTCATGTATACGTCCATTATTCAAAAGTTATTTGATAAAATTATTTCAGTGCTATTTATGAAGTACAATGAACATTTAAATTTATGTTTTTCCTTATTGAAAGTACAGCTACATGGCTAGTCCTTGTAATTTTACAAACATATACTTTGTATTTAATTACAAGGACAACCATTGTGGATTTACAAAGAATTCCTTCGGCAACTGGGTTTCCAAGGATTTTCTATGTAAGTGTACAGAACATTTTTTTATGTATTAGATGCAAGATCCCACCTGCTCGCTATCCGCCAACTTAGGTGGTGCAAGCTGTAAAATTGCCCAATACCTTGCTGTTTATTACTGACTTAAACTTCTTCATACACGGGCTTGTGAGTCTATTCCATAATAGAGATTATCACTCGGGAATTTACAATAAACATAGCAAGGGGATTAAATCTAACATACCTGGAGTTTTTATAAAGTACGTAGCTATTCCGCCAGACTATTTGTCCCTTTTGCTACTGCCGCAGGTTCATCTATATTCCAACGCAAGAGTGCCGTACCCTTGTCAGTCTTAAAAGAGTAATCCGTACCTTAGTAAACGTACAGCCCACATAGCTGACGACTACACGTGTAACATGTTCTCTCACTGTGACACTATAGCAACAGCGGCAATCACAGTCAGCAACATATAACAATAGAATAACTTCAAAGCACGCTGTAAAAGATTTTTTTTGTACTTTTACATAGAAAATCGTAGTAAACCCAGTTGCCAAAGAAATTCCTTGTAAAACTACAAAGGTTGTCCTTGTAATAAAATAGGAAGTATATGTTTGTAAAATTACAAGTACTAGCCTTGTAGCTGTACTTTCTATAAGGAAAAACATATTTAAATGTCCATTGTACTTCACAAATAACATTGAACTTATTTATCAAATAACTTTTGAATAAAGGACGTATACATGCAATTATTTTGAAAAAAAAAATAAGTTCCGAACCACTCACCCCACGAAATGACTCTACACACTTTACCCCTAGACCACCGTGACTTCTACAGCATTCGGTATTTATTTATTTGTGTACATTCAATGTACAGTTCAGTAATAATTCTTTCTTTTAAAGCACGCAATTAATATAAACATTCACTTTATTCCAGAAAAGTACTTTTCAGAGGTTGCGATCTTTACATAAGTAATCTCCAGCGAACTTACGATATTTGTAGACTATACCTTTTTTCTAAGTTCTTTTTGCAAACAAAATCGTTTCAACATTCTAAACTAATATTTTTACACGGAATATTTTTCAACATTTACAATAGTTAGTACAACTACGAAGAAGGGCCTTGTCATATTTTACAAAATAATTTACAGTGCAGGATCTATCGGTATAGATACAAAAGAACTCCTTAGTAGTATTACAAATAGTTCCTAAGTAGTATTACAAAGTTTACCTTTGTAACTTCATGAACTAATTAATGGTTTTACAAAGAAAATCTTTGTACTTTTACAAGGATTTGTAAAAGTACAAAGATAATCCTTCTAAATTTTACAACATTTTTTAGAGTGCAATGTTAGCATTTTCAGGCGACTTCTGGCGAAGATGATCTCTTAAGCCTACTTTTTCCTTCGGAAAGTAGGCTAAATACAAACAAATGGTAGCAGACTTCATTCGACGACAACAAACTTTGTTAATGAAACAAGTATGTTGCGTTCCTGAATTGTTTATTTATTTTCGTGTCGTCTTTCTAAATACGACCATATTCCTATCCGGAAATGTATGTACGTTATATGTATGTTGACAACAACTAATAATGACTATTTTTTTCTTTTCATTTTAGTGAAATTTTTTTTCTTCAGCTCGACAACATTCAATCACAATGGCGTGTGTACAAAAAAACGTTTAATATATTATTGTTACCCATTGCAATAACATTATAAGATACGTTTTAATATAAATAGAACAGTTTTTTGGACATAGGCCATTGTCGGAGAATGTTGCCATATTGCGGTAAACCCCACAGTAAAATCAAAAAACAACAAAGGAAAGAAAGCTAGTAAGCTGTAGTCGACAAACATAAAACGTACTGATAATTCGTGTCTCTCGTTATTTGTTTTGTGATCGTCGTTGATCCATTTTGTGCCTTTTTCACACACCCCATTTTTGTTGGTTTTATATATTTTTTTCGTTTAACTATTTTTTGTATCGTCTTTCTCCAGTAGACTATATGACATTTAGGAATTAATTTTGTGTTGTTTTGAATCTGTTTTTGTCCTTGTGTCTTCTTTTGGGATATGACTACATTACTTTCAGGAATAATCTGTATATTTTACGTTTGTTGACTACAGCTTACTTGCTTTCCTTCCTTTGTCGTTTTTTGTTTTTACTGTGGGTTATTCCGCAATGTGGCAACATTCACCCAAAATGGCGTATGTCCAAAAAAACGGTTTCATTTATAATAAGATCCCATTGCAGGAATCGTTCAAAGATCACGTATACTTTAATGTTTTGTACATGCTCGAAGATACAAGTCGACATCTTTGTTCCAAAGTTAAACTCTAGATGTACTGTATGTACATTCATGGGTTGAACACAAAATTTGGTCTTGCATTTTGACTGGCATTACAGATTGCTACGGCGCCACCTACCTGCGTGTTTGACGCTCAGAAGCGACGAAGCTGTAAGAGCGCCTTTGAAGACGTACCAACTGTCACATCGTCACGAGCCAATCTTTGAACTAGGGTGCAAGTTTCGAGGCAATTAATTTTTACTACGGGACGATTTTAAACAAAACTACAAAAGTGATTAATAACAATGTTGGTGTCTGTTGCAACGCTATGTGAACGTTGATATATCTGCTTGGCATATGTCCATTAAATACATTTTGAACTACATCAACGTAAAAAGGCAGTTTTTAGCTATATTGGCGGGCTTGAAAACAATGCTTTCTATGAGCATGGTGTCGTAATAATAAAATTATGTACGCCCTTTTTTGAAGTGTGTTGACTTTTCATACATTTGCACAAAAGGTCATGTTTAAGGTCATTCTCTCTTCTTTCCACTTGCCATAGTGATAGTATTTTTTATGCCTAAACTAAAGAAAATATCAGTTATAAGTTCGGCAGTTTTCTTTCAAATCGTTTTCTCCATATTGGGTGATTTTTACCACGCAGTATATACAATAGTGTCAGCTAGCAAAATTCTGGTTAATTACCTTTTTTTAGTTGACTACATAAAATGTCATGCCTTATTTAATAAAAATTGCGTATCACGGCAAACAATTTGAAACAAAGCTGCCAAACAGGTAATTTATGTCTCATCTTGTTCAAGCTTGAAAAAAGAAGTATCATAAAACCAGTGCAAACAAGACATCATGACCTTAATCGAAAGTGCGTAAATAACTATAAAAATATACCGAAGCTTTATTAATAAGAGTAGACAAACCATGTAGCCGAAGGGACAACGTATACTCGGGGAAGTGACACGGAAAAGAAGTGACAGGAGACGATAGAAGTAATAATCTCCAGCTGGTCTCACGCCCAGCATCAGGGTTCCCGCTTCCGCACTTGGTGAAGTTGTTCCCAGAATTCGGCTCACTTCCCTGACCCCTCTCCCGCCCCGATATAACCATTCCATATTCTCGTCCATCAATATCTCCCGCTCCTCGCCGCTGAACCCATTCTATATTTGGCAAGGTCTACGTCACTGTGCTACAGGCAGCAGTCAATCATATCTCTCTATCTGTACCTTCCCTGCTGCTACAACCTGTGACTACAGCTCCGCGAGCTAGAGGCTCAGAAATGACGGAGACACTAGGGCGTCATTGAAACGCCATCAGGTGCCACATCGCCTCAACGATCCAAGCGCTGAACTAGTGTGCAAGGTTCCCGCCGAATGATTTTTACTATGGGACGCTATGCGATGACCATATAATTTTACTGGTGAAAGTATGTAACAAAATTCAGTGCACATCGCAATCTGAGTTTCACATACGAGATATTCATTTTCAACCTCCGATCGGCTGTAATAAAAAAACGGGAATAAATTAGGAAATTATTTTAATGTCAACTGAAGCGTACATATTTACACCATTTTTTCCACATAATCACCGTGCAGATTGAGGCATTTGTCCTGCCGGTGCACCAGCTTGCCTATACCCTCTGCAAAGAATGATACCTCCTGCCTATTCAACTAAGTTTTAACAGTGTCCTGCAGTTCATCATGGGTGTTGAAGCATCGTCCTCCAAGCCACTTTTTCAACGTGAGGAAAAGGTGGAAGTCACTCGGTGCCAAATCCGGATTGTAAAGAGGGTATCGGCAAGCTGGTGCATTGGTACAAGTGCTTCAATCTGTACGGTGATTATGTGTAAAAATAGTGTACAGATGTACGTTTCTGTTGACATTAAAATAATTTCCTAATTCATTCCCGTTTTTTTGTTACAGCCGATTGACGGTATAAAAAAAATAACCCCCGTACATACGATAAGTACATTTTGAAGCACGGCAGTCTGAAAAGGACGTTTTAGCCGTGTTGTAGTACTTAGAATTTTTTTTAATGAGTTTAGTGTCTTAAAAATGAGGTTCCGACATTGTCTGAAGTGTTTTATCTTTTCATACATTGGTACAATGGACACACGCAGAATTTTTTTACTGCAACGCATTGGAAGCGTTCCCTACTTGCGCTTAAAATGCCTTGCAGCGAGTTGTAAGCATTCTGGTTGTGACGAAACTACTTACCGCGCATCAAAATGGTTCGTCAAAAAAAGAACACACACTCCCAATGTATGCCGATAAAAGGTCAAAAATTCAGTACGCGTGTTTTAAATATGATCTTTAGGCCTCCCAAAATGGCTAAAAACTGATTTTTTCGACTGCCGTAATTGGGAGTATGCAAACCAGAATCGAAAATCTCGCAAATAGAAGCACGTGATGGACTTTGAACTATACATCCCCAAAAATAAAATTGTATAGTCACCCCTCAAAGTCACATAGGGAAATTAATACTTAGCAAAGCTCTGCGCGCCAGTTCCGTGGTTTGAACGTAGAGGCGAAACTGCTATACACACGCCGGCCGGCGGCGACCTTGCGCTTTATTGCGTGCCTCTCTCTCTCTCTCTCTCTCTCTCTCTCTCTCTCTCTCTCTCACACACACACACACAGACACACTCAAATGCAATTTATAAAGGGAACCGCCTTTAAGGGTGTTCAAGTGCGATAAAATTATAAATTTATGTATTTATGAAATTGTGTTAGTATTGTAGACGACACGTGTGAGTAAAAACCAACTGACCTACTTGAATAAAATGTTTCACTGTGATATTACATCCCACGAGCTATGCAATAAAGTATTTAAAAGACCATGACGTAATATTTTTAAAAAAATTAAAATCGCAAATGTACAAAAAAAGTTGAAAATTTTGCAATATTTAAAAATACAAAAATAGTTCACGGTATTTTTTAAAATATTTTATTACGTAGTCCGTGGTGTGATATTGCACTGTGAATTATTTCACTTACGTGAGTCAATTGGTTTTCACTATTTGCATGGCAACAGATCATGCCAATTTTGACTTTGACGCACCGTTATGAGAAAAATATGTGAGTTAAAATTGTTTCGTAAGAGGAAAATGTTCTCACGAGTATCGTCTACAAAACTAACAATATTTCAAAAAATATATAAAATTATGATTTTATCACACTTGAACACCCTTAAATTCTCGGCATCAGTCGCCATATCGAATTACTTTATTTTTTCCTCTTATGAAATTCTGAGAAGTAAAATGTGAAATTTGCTACTATAATATTGATTATATTTACGTTCGACTACAATAAAAGCATCGCAGTTGAACTTTTAACGTATATTAAAGCCGTAATTAGTTGACCAAATTTTTTCATCTTTATTTGCTCGACTGATTGGGGCTTAAATATATACTTTAAATGTTCAACAGCGATGCTTGTATTGTAGCACAAGGTAATTATAACTGATATTACAGTAATTCACTTCACATTTTTTTCTCAGAATTTCATAAGAGCGAGAAATAAAATTATTGAATATGGCGTCTGATATCGCGCCATAAGGCGCCCGATCGGTGACTATGTTGCGTGAGTGAGGCAAGGTGCCCAGGTCGCTGTTGATCGGCCCATTTGGTGCGGTATCACCTCTACAGGAAGATACTGAAACGGCTTGCAGTGATATCGTAGAATACTCACCAGACCCACTTTCTGTGGTGACCCCATATTTTATTGGTGGAAAGTTCAAGCAACATCTATTACACATTTCTATAGTAGTTTCTCACGAATCTCGCGAGTAGTTGTTTAGTTACAATCGACTGAAAAAAAATAATTTTTTTAGCCATTTTGAGAGGGTCCGAAATGATCATTCCAATTAACGTAATGTTTCGAAGCCACCATTCCGACATTGTTTGCAGTGTTTGTTCTTTTATCAAATGCACACTTTAGAAACATATTTACAAGTATCTTAGAAAAAAATAGTTCTGTTAGCACGTTGCAACGCTGTTTACAAGGCAGGCGGGCGCCTTGAGGCCAATGTCCCTCATTCGTCGTGTTTGTGCAACTGTTACTTTTTAAAGTTAAAATGATAACAGATATCACAAATCAGTTGGACAGTTTTCTTACAAATAATTTTTGACGTAATACGTTTTTTTTTCAACACAAGATATCACACGGTTTCAACTACACTCTAAATCTGAATTAGTAAATATTCACTTATAATTACACGCTGATGGATGGAGCAGTTTCAACAAATTGAATCAGTGAGAAACCACTGTGAAGTCTGTTACTTTTCACTGATTCCGATAAAGATTGCCAACATTCCACAAATTAAATAGTGAATGTCTCCAGATTTTCCAGTAATTTTTCACTGATTTAATAAGTGAAAACTCTTCTTTGAAAACAAAGAAAAAAAAAACAGTGAATATTCACCGATTCACTGGTGAGATGTTGGGACTCTTACAGGAAATCAGTGAGTATTCAGTAATTAAACAGCGACTATTTCCACTGATTCAAATTGTTCAATCTGCTCCATGCATCAGCGTGAATCAGTGAATGTTCACTAATTCAGATTTATAGTGTAACAAGTCAATTATCTTAAATTTAGTTGATTACATAATTAGTTAAAACTGTTGTACTTACTATCTTGAAAAAATTAGCCTACAGTGAAAAAAAACTATTTGACCAAATTGCCATACAGATTTTTTATGTCGGCTCCCGCTTAGTCGTAAATAATAATTATCGCGAATACTGTTGAAACAAGGAAGCATAGTCTAATGGGCCTCCCTTCGTGCGTTTTAAATGCGTTGCAGCAAGTCACTGATATTCCATTTTTTTTTTTTTTTTGCGGAACTGTTTAACGCTCATTGCATGTCTGCGAAAATATCCACTCACTTCAAACTATATCGCCTTTTTTTAATTCGGCACGTTCAACAGAAATATAATTTTCGGCCCAATCAAAATGGCCGCATACGGCTTTGCCAGATTGCCCTACCTGTAAAAATAACAGAAATCTAAAAAAAAAAAAAAAAAAAAAAAAAAAAAAAAAAAAAAAAAAAAAAAAAAAAAAAAAAAAAAAAAAAAAAAAACGCGATGGTTGTCATTCGAAAGCCGTTTATAGATACGGCCCTTAGACTTTGAACTATCCCGCATACAAATCAAATTATTTGATTACCGCTTAGAGGCACATAGGAAAAAGAACAATAGTACGGTAAATAACTGCTCGCTTGCTGAGTATATCGGGCGGCGAGATAATACGACATTTATACTCCGCTCCATATATTTTCTGCTTCTTACATACATATAAACGCAGCCTAAGTAGGGCACAACATGCCCGTTGTACAGTGACACGAAAATAATGCTAAAAATTATTTCTTAAGCTTATATTTTAGCTTAAATCGTTAGCAAGATATCCAACCTTAATAAAGTTTAAGATAATTTTTGGTGTAATATTGAATAAAGTATTGAGTTAAGCTACAAACATTCTTTAGTGTTACAGATATTTATATGTCATCGTATATACTCTGCTCATCCCTTTGGTCTGTACTTTTAATAGTCAGACAGTAAGGATGTACATGTAAGATCGATAAAACTATGGCATTGTTTGACCGATTGCCATGAAACTTAACACATGTATGTATTTTTTTAATGTACAATTATTTTCTGCTGTCCATTTTACTGTAACTCGCCAACTCTTCCGCAATTGGCACTGCAGTGCGCAACTTCTATGAATATAGCCCACGATTTTTCGCGATAAGAATTCTGCAACAGTTTGTTTCGATGTCTTACGTGCACATATGTAGCCCTACTTCATGGTTACTGGTAGAATGTATAATTGCACAGACGTGGCTCATTTGACTGTGCCAACAGGAACAAGGTTACTGCGACACCACACGTCTGTGATTTGCGGGTAGAACCCTAGACGCTGAGAGTTAAAAACAGCCAATCACTGACCATGAAGCAGGGATGTATATGTGCACATAAGTCATTGAAACAAATTGTTGCAGAATTCTTTTCGCGAATAATCGTGTGCTCTATCTATGAGGTTCAATCGATCGCCACGAAAATTGGTATACATATATATTTTAATACGGAGAATATTTTACCGATAAGTAATTTCATACAACTCGCCATTATCTGGCACTGCAACGCCTAACGCTTCAAAATCTATATGTAGCTTCCCCTGTAGTATAATGGTCATGAGGGTGAGGGGAGGGAGGTTTACGAAATCAGACTAACATCATTTTTTATGTGTACACTTTCAGGGCAACGTCTGTCGTGTTCTGCTAATATATTTCTAAATGTAAATATCATGTTGTAATGACGTCATTGGTATTGTTGTGAAACTAGTTTTGTTGTGGGTTTATTTATATGGTTGCTGTTATAAAGTTATTATTAAGTGGGGCGGAAGGTCGCTCATATGGTAGCTACACTGTTAATTAGGGTAAAATTATTTAGACTTTTATGGTTAAACGGGCATTTACTCTACCACAATGGCAGTAACTCGGAAATAGGAAATCGGTTACAGTGTATTAGATTAATTTAAGACGGGAGCGCAATTTAACTGATTCTTAGTACAGTATATTAAGTTGAGGGTTGCTACCTCATAATTAGATCTGACGACTTTACCGGAAACTGGATTGGTGATGAAGACGGAATCGACGGACGAGCACGCACCTGCCGGGACTCGACCCCCGAGCCCCGAAGGAGAACTGGACTGCTGTTGAGCGGATGAATGCTGGTGGACGACAGACATAGTTTACTTGGTAAGAGTGCCATATATCTGCGTGCTCGTTCTCATTATTGCGCCACTGCGAGGGGGTGAGGTGAGTAGCTGTCTTCCGTGGTTTCCCATCGCTGCCGGCCTAATTGCTGCCCGAACATCTCTCGTTGTCAAGGTTGCCTGGCAATATCATAACATTACACCCAATGTTTCGAAGGCGATCCGTCCGCGGATCTGTAGGCCGGCTCGAGATTGGTATACAATTTGTACTCAATATGTTGAAATTATTCTGGCAGTGGGAGTATGGAAAAGGTTGTCAAACTCTTCAATATGCAAAGGAATTTCTTACACGGACTAACTACAGAAAGGCGGATAACTAAGGTGAAGGAACTGCCTACTTGACGTTGACAGTCTGTGTTTACAGGCATCAGCTGTACTCCGCTGAACTAATGTTTGCCGGTGTGTCCTTGAATTTGTGCAAGGCATGCATTCTTCTGCACAACCGCGGCAGACACGAGAGTAGTATCGCGAATCGCGCCAGGTGTACTAAATGTTCTGTATAAATGTGGCAACTAAATTCGGAAGCTAAATGTTCATTTCAAAAGTGTCCGTTGGGAACTGTAGTGTAAAGGGCAAAGTATTACATTTAACATATTAAACTGGAACATATTAAAACTGGAAACAACATCGATCCTCTATTACAAACGGAGTATTATGTGTACAATAAGTTTGATGTGAGAGAATACAATATTATAAAACCTGAAATTATAAGATTTACATACTGTTACATATAACCATTCAGTTTTTTTTGTCTACAGTTTCAGTCTTATTTGTTTTTTAATGAACTATTCAAATTTGGATGGCCATGGCATGGGATTTGGATACTGGAATAAAATGGGAAGTTGAAATTTAGTAGTACGTCTAAAAATTAATTTACTGTAAAATAATTTTGAAAAAATGAAATTATTTGCATCTACATACTACCCCCTAAATTTCAACTCTGTTGGGATCGGAATACAGGAATACTTATGCTATTTGAATTCAACTACGTATACCTAAGAACTAATGTTTACAATTTAATTTTTTTTTTAAATATGCAATTTTTCTCTACGTTAAATAAAGTGTACATAAATACAGTTTTCTTCACATTAAATTCAAAATTGTCATTTCTGTGATCTTATTTTTCCTTTAATAATTTATAACTTTATGGATAAATAATTATTTGTTTTATTACGTAATCAGGTTTTCTTACTGTATTATTCTATTCAAAAAATTCAATTACTTATATTTTACTAGTATTCGTATTGTACTGTACATTTCTATAGCCTACAGACACAATAATATTTACCTTATGAAATTTAACGAATGGTTCGGCATCCTTTTTTTTTTTTTGTACAAGTAGAAGGTAATAAGAAAATATTTTGTTAGTGATAGTAACCTTACCATATGGATAGTCATTTTTGTTTGTGGACAGCAATTTAAGTTTTATAGGCTACTAAATATTATTGTTTGTTTAAAATATAGTTTTCAGTTTAAATCTGAAATATTTTACAAAATAGCTATAGCTTTTCTTTTCACTATAAAGTACCGATTGTATTTATTATAAAATAAAAATATATGTATGTTATGTGAGGTGTGAATGTGTGGTGTAAAAGTGTGACTGTGCTTGAATTTACAAAGGTCGACCTTGTGTAATAGTATGTGTATGTGTGTTTGTGTGTGTCAGTAGTGAAAAATTGCGTTGAATTTACCGTGACGATGTAGAGAACTAAAATGTACTGTACGGACCTTGTATGAGGATTGGTTGGCTTCTGTAGTCGGTAATGGTGGTGTTGGTATTGATATTGTTGACGGTGTCTCCGGAGGATTTCTGCTCGATTCTTGGCGCGGTCGCTGTCTGCTCTCTACCCTCCACGGCGGTACGAGTGGTGAGTCTCCTGTTGGGTTAGGGAAGGAGAACGATCCCTTACCTATCTCCTATCTCACCTTATCCTTAACCTCCCACTCGCATCTTGTTCTGTGTTACTGTTATTTCCCTGTGTCATCTCTAAGTAATAAACTCTGCAGTATTTCATCTCTAGCTTATTTATATTCCCCTTCCTGACTAAACTTTGATACAATATCAATGCCGAGGTCAGAGTTACGATAACACATGTCAGGAAAGCATGAGGGACTACACGGGCACGTTATGAACGCATGTAAAAAGGAGGGGGTTTTCGGATTTAGGCTGCTCCCGTTTCACATTATTATAAAGTGGCTGTGTGTACGGCTTCCACCCTAGCCGTCGCCTTCGTGCGTTTCCGTGCTCAGACCTCGGCCACACTCGTCGGGGTTGACAAGGGCCATTACTCGCCCTCGGTGTTACGACCCCCCGCGAAGTAACCGCCTCCCGCGGCCCACGCCGACAAAAGGCCACTTTCCGCGCACAGCCAAGTCTTCTCGCAAGCGGCAGTTTTTTTTGTTAACTCCGTACATATTTTTCCTTTCGCCCTGCCCGCGGGTGGGAGAGAAACTGTCTCGTTTCTTTTGTGTCGCTGTTATGAAGGTCTCCTGAGTGATTCTACGCGCCTCTCGTGACCTCACGAAGCTCGTCGCGTCACCCCTACCGCTGAGCAATTGCTATGGCCCTGCCATGTTTCTCTGCGTCTCTCCCTTGCAGGCCTTAACCTCCCCACACCCCCATTCAGCACCCGGGACTCAGTTACATCAACTGGAGTGGACATTTTTCACATTCCCTCCCGCCCCGGCGCCTAACCACCTCCGGGGATTTATCGGCGACTACCGCAAGGGCTCCGTGTGCCACCCCAACGCACGACACACCTAGGTTATGATGAGAAGAAACGCCACACTTTTCACCAGTGCGAGGCCTGGCTGAGGGAAAATGGGGCGGAGGAGGGATATACACGACGCAGAAATAATTTCACAGGCGGAGCGGGAATAACCTTCCAGGTAAAAAATTATTTCTTTGTTCCTCATAGTAGATGACCCACATTTGTCTTCCCTCCCCCCTCCCTCACCTTCTAGACAACACCTGATGAATGGATGCCAGCTTGGTTGTCGTCTAGCGCACCTTGACTTCTCCGAATGATGGACACTCGATATCGTTAGCGATTGGTTTATTGCGGGAAAACTTAATTGTTCGTTGTGTCTCAACGCACGTTCAACTTATGAAAATATTACTGGCTTTCGATTGTACGTAGTGTTGTTGCCCTGTTTGACTGAGTCAATAAGAATTCCTCTATTGTAATATTTGATGCCTATTATTGTCTGCAGACGCTTGCGTTGTGTCAGATGTATAACACCTAATCATACATCTCGCAAGAAACCACAGTGTTTTCAAGGGTATGTTGACATAAAACATTTTTTCGCTAAATACCATCACCGTATTTGCAACTGGTAGTTATATGCTTATGTTTTGACTCGTTTTTCGCCGGATGATACACTCTGATGGACGTATTTTAATGCTGACGATCATCTTTTATGACATGGACCGGCTTTGCTTAAAAATACTCTTCGGATGAATATTTAAACGTGCAAAAGACGTTAAAAAATTCTTCCACTGATGTAGATAAGCTATATTAAGGCCTTGCTAGGTAGTTTATTTCACGTTGTTGCAAAATAAACAAAAATTATTTTTATCGATATGCTTTGAAGAAAATCAAAACTAAAAAAAAAAAAATCGTATTATGCACAATTAATTCTATGAAGGCGTTTTGCAAAAAACGCAACGTTCATTCGCGAAATATTATTTGGCTTATTTTCGTAGCAAAATTGGTGATATTTTTGGTGCATAAATCTGAAAAACTGTGAGGCTTGTTGCTACCGAAAAAGTAGGTACAACTTATGATGTAATTACAACATACAAAAGTACTGATTCTTCGATATGAAAATCATGTCGCCTTAAAAAAATATTTTCAAAATCACTGTAAATCTACCTGACGTGGCAATACATGCGTAGCCTAGATCTGACTGAAAGAACACATTTCAAATAATACATGTGTGGTAGAAATACCAACTACTAACTCTTACTATGCCTCGTCTATAGAGTTTAAAACTGATGAATATCAAATATTATACTCCAAATTTAAAGAGATTAAAAAATTTGTGTCCGGGAGCAGGTGATGTATGTCTAAAGGAGGAGATGAGAAGATACGTATTTTCCTGTGTCTTCCAGTTTAATAAACCAACTTATATAATAAATATACAGCCCCTTTAAATATTATGCTTTTATTGCCTTCCTACCAATCTATATATGCTCACATTTAAATGAAAAATGCATTTACGTGTAGTAATTAACAGAAATAACTAATTACTTTTAATGTTTGATGGCACAATTATGGATTGAAGATAAAATTTGATAACTTAGAATATGCAAGTTGAGGGTATGTTGCCAATTTGTTAAACGTTACTTGGTGAAAGTTCTTAGTTGATGCGTAAAGTGGAGTTAAAAAATTAAATTAAATTTTCTCGCGCCTCATTAATAAAATATTTTTTAATATGCCAATTCTTGAAGGCTACAATCTTTACATTATGCAGTAATGTAATAAATATGTACTTCGCAAATAAAATAGAATATAATGTAACGCAGTTTCAATTACATGACAAAGATCCTGAAGCGAAGATAACTTCAGACACATACATATCACTCATGAACACCGAATAAGTAAGCCGAATGGGTTTGTTCGTCCGAAAGCGTTTGTGAAGATGGGGTCCACATCCTGTAGTCGTTTTACAATTTTGAAGATAGATATATTTTCTGGGTTTTAAAGCAACTACACTATATGGGCAATGTTGCAGAATATGTGTGATATTTGCACGATTCCTATAATGGGTTTGTATTACAAACTGACTTTTTTGCGTACGCAATTGCCATTGTTACCCTAGCGAATAATGCAGAGTTGCAGGAAACTACAATGAAACAAAAAATAAGCAACAAATAAAATCCAGTATAAGCTGTATGCTATCAACGGACATATAGCATTACATACCAATCCAGAAGGTAATATATTCGTTTCCAGAAAGACGACACAAAAACCACAAACTAGAACAAAATACTAAGTTACGCATTTTGTTCATCTTTGCTAATACGACTATAGAATCTATTAATTTATGGAATTGTATGCATGATATGTATTTGTTGACAACAGCAATAGTTATTTTGTGCTCTTCTTTTTTCGCAGAGTTTTCTGTATCTCGGCAACTTTCGCTCGTAATGACTAAGATAAATGAACTGTTCAGTATACTATACCGATGTATGTTCAACGAGACATTTCCGTGCTGAATCCAGTCTTGACTAAATTGTATAACCGGGATCAGCCTGATTATTATCTGTAGAAATCACATAAATTAGGCTACCAATCAAGCTGCCAGTTTCTGTGTTGTCCAAAATATTTCTCCTACTTTCACCTTTCAGGTCACATTTCTTCAGCGTATTCTAACATAATGTCTATCACACTCATAGAAGGACTAAGGAATCGTACGTGGCCGCTTAACGGCGTTATGACGGTTAGGAAATGGACGCTTCTTTTCAAAATATTAATGCGTGATCACAATATACCTGTCTACGAAAAAAAGCCAATTTCATAGAACTTTCAATTACTAACTTTCTAACATGGCTAAAAATACTTTCTTGCTTGGCTATGTGTCAAAATATATTGGCTCAGATTGATATAAAAAATTAATCGAACCTTTTACACTGTACTTTGTTACGGAAATTCCTTCAATAAATACACAAGGTCATTGTTATAATTCTCTTAGTTGTAAAACAGAATCACAGCTCCAAGTTAGCACCTTAAGTTTTTAAACTTTATTTCATTGTCTTAAGGTCCGCTTAAGAGCAACTATTTGCATAGAAAGTATACGGAGTGTTTGAAAATTCAACGTCAAAAAATCCGGTCAAAATATTTTTGAACGAATGGAAATACAAACGTCATATTCACTTGTATCCGCAGAAATAATGAAGTTGATTTTTGCCTGTGTAATTTTCCGCGCTGGTGAGGGTCCGTTGTATAGCCAAGGGGCTAGTTTTAAAGAAAACTATTTAAAAATTATAAAAAATATATATCTTTACCAGTAGAATATTCAATGATTCGTTACGAAAACTGCTACAACAGCATTATTTTCCATTTTAAAATACAGAACATTCCAAATTTAAAGAATTACTCGGTGTACATTATATTATTATCAGATCAACTCCACTCCCCCTTAGATAAATTCAAGCTACGCCACTGGTGAGGGGGGATATGAGACCACTACATCGCAAAGCCGTAATTAAGGAGATCGCCAAGAAAATCCAACGATTAATGGCGTTGACCAGCAAGATACTAATATTAGAAAATCGGGCTTGACTCTGTCGTGTTCAAACCCGAATCATCTTAATTAGAGGATTGCACCCTGCTTTAAATGCTGTACGAACTAGGGCCTCTTATGTATGTATGAGTATTTTATAAAATTTAATTTTGTCCAAAGTTTCATCATTGCACTATTATTTAACTATAGTACTGATGAAAATGTTTGACTTTTGTACAAATCTAAAACGGTTTTAAAAATTTTTTATCAATGTTGGAAAACACCAATTTGTTTTAAAGGAGATCTGGTTGCCATTACCAAGAAACCATACGCCTAGTTTAAAGTTACGTTACCAGGAATTTCAGGTTCTCTATCTCTAAATCTAAGTTAAGCGCTAACCAAAATCTCTCACTCACTCTATCTCTAAAAGAACACTATAGGAATCGTATTCCTTTTTAACAGTAAACGATCTTAGAGAAACCAAAACATATTTCTTAAATTTTTCCAACGCACTTTGACATTTTAGTTGTATAAAATTCACTCCGCAGATTTAAAGGTATTCAACGTAATTTTTCAAAACTTATGAATAATTTGAAAACTGTTCCGGAAGATAGTTACCGCGAAAACTGCGCCGAACAAATTTCTTTGCAGTAAACAGTTAATTACTTTTTTCTCTCGTTACTTTTTGAGCTGTTTATTTATGTATCTTTGGTGACGTAATTTTTCATTCTTTGTGACCTTATTTATTTCCACTTGCTTTTGTAACTTAATACAATTAGTATAAAACACATAAAAGTTAAATTAATTTGATGAACCATCTATGGCATGCGAAGTTTATTCAGTGTGAATTATTTAGTAGATTATCAATTAGAACTATATTAATCTACCATTAAAATTGTATTTTAATTTATTACTTCAGAGAATTCGCGCTAAACGGCCTAATCATTGAATGTAGCGTTGTAATATTATCGGAAATATGAACGTG
This sequence comes from Medauroidea extradentata, assembly GCA_003012365.1. Lineage (NCBI taxonomy): Eukaryota > Metazoa > Arthropoda > Insecta > Phasmatodea > Phasmatidae > Medauroidea > Medauroidea extradentata. Next base: position 60,015 of record PNEQ01005020.1, on the reverse strand, counting down.
TTAGGTAGTGGATACATCTGGTTGCTTTATCAAAAGAGAAACACGTCTTCCAGAGTTTCTTTTTTCCTTTCGTGTTCGAAAAGGAAACATTTACACCCGAGTTAAAAATCGAACCTTTCTCCGGTTCTCATGGCCAGTAAATTTGCCAGGTCGCTGGCAATATTCGCACATCCTCACCAGATCTGGGGAGCTTAGGGGCCCGTTCCTCCAGAGAATTTCTTTACTGCTTTCCCAGAAGTCCTCACATTCACCTCCCTTTCCACCTCGCCTCTTCCTACCCTCACGCCATCTTCCCTCCTGGCGGACAACTACTAATCTCCGTTTTCCGTGACCTGAATCTTTTTTTTTTTAACTCCCTCTCACTCCTTCACCACCAACCCTGTAACACCCCTCTCCAGTTCCCGTGGGAGCTAATTCTTTAACCTCCGGGCTCGGAGGAAAGCCAGGCTCGGCCGACTAATCCTAACGATTTCGGGGGTCATAAACGAATAGATAACTCTGTATGGAGTCGTTCGCGTGTAAAACGATTGATATGACAGGATTGTTACGAGGAGGCGTTGAGTGTATTATTCTTGTAAGGGAAAAAATAGTAATTCTGAGTTTGCAAACAAATTAGGTCATTTAATAAAAAAAGTCGATTCTTTAATTTGACAAATGAAAGTAACGGAATTTTTTTATTGGTATTTGTTATTCAAAAACGTTTCTCAACCCTTCAATACAATTTTCGGTACTGCACAGCAAAAATCACTGACATTTTATTTTTATTTTGGCATGTGAACTCCAATTAGGCATCACAAAAGCTGAATGAGTGACAGTAATCCCTAATTTAGTAAACACATTCGAAGATTTGTCATGGTAACTTCTAGATGCATTAAGTCTTGTTTTCATATGACGTGCTGAATTATTATTTATTCTTTATTAAAAATACTTTAGAGTAAAATATTTTATTTACGAAAGCTCATACTTAATTACTCTTGTGCTTAATTACAGATAAGATAGCTAAAATATCGCATCATTATGCCGCATTTAGTAAACAAAATATGTGTATGTAATTTAAATGGTATTTCGGCAAAATGTAACGAACAGTTAAGTAAATTTTAAGTAAAATAATTGTTTCAACCTTTATAACTGAACCACTGTTCACATTTGTGTAGCTCTGTTTCGTTTGTAAAATCTTAGTAGAGTGTATATAGATATTATAAAAATATTCTCTGGTTAGTAATTAATTAAAAGCCATAGATATTACTGTTTCGTGTTGCGCACGATATTTTACCGTAACGTAATGTATAATTTATTACACCAAAATAACTAATTTCCCTTAAGAGTGCGTGGTATATAATATAGCGCTAAAAGCACTACTTTACAATTGTATACACTATTATTAAGGACGGTATGAAGCCTCAAACATGGACATTTTAGGGTGCGTTTTTTAGAAAATAATTGAAATGTAGAGACACTATTAATGGTAACAAGTTGAGAATGGTTTTATACCACAGGGATCTTGAAATACACAGTATAAGAACATCAGTACATTGCACCCTAATTCAAAATACTAGGGCGGCTACTATTTTACTGCACGCCACTTTTCTACCATCAAGAACTACAGACCTGTAATGCTGTTTTCTACTAGAGAAGCACGCCAGAAGTTTAAAAGTTCGCCATTTTGTAAATGCGTAGGACCAAGCGTTTTAGAGTTGAATTCGTTAAAAGTGTGGGCTGCAGTTAAGACAGTACTTACTGCATACACGTGTGAATAAAATGCTGCTGTGCCCACTGCTATGGCTATGAGGAATGGGAGATAAATGGAGCCGAATTTCTCATTAACAGCTAAGATCATTAGACATGGTAACAGAAATAACTAAACAATGTCAGACAACCGGGAAAGGATTCGGCCATGACCTATGTCAAGGAATCCATCGCAGCATTCGCCTGGAGTGATTTTGAGAAACCACGGGAACCAGAAACCAGGATGGGTATCGAACCCGTAGACTCCCTAATACGCGTGCAACGTGATATATTTGAATCACCTCACTCGGTGACAATTATTAAAGAATATGCATACTGTACACTTTATATTAACAATGGTTTACTTTTACAATCGCATTAATGTGCCCGTGTGCTTGCAGTCACGGTGTGATTACAGATGTAAATTAGTATTCCTTCCGCTCCTGTACATATATCGCTGTAGTCGACTAACGAGGATTGCATTCGAAAAAAGTGGGTCGTGGGTAGTTGCGAGAAGAATCAAATTCTGAGTAACCACGTCATACTGATAAATAAACATGTACGTATAAGACGGGTATGCGTTTTGGCGGTTCGTGTAAATATCCGCAATCATGACATCACAATCGAGGTAAAGGACAACATTAAGAGTGAGGAGACGAATATGAATTCTTGTGAGGTAATCCTAATCCCCATTTTGTTTGACTTCACGTAATCCCTCAATCCAAGCATTGGAAAGTTCAACATAAGATACCACAGACGAATTTTTTCGCAGTTCCCTTTACTTTGCTTACCTTTACGTATGTCCATTTATTTACTTATGTTACCATCGGTGCGACATTAAACCCAAAATAAAGATAAACACTGTATAATTTGCGTGTGAATATGAAGTACTTTGGACTCACCAATCACACGTTTAATGTACAAGTGTCTACGAATTTGCAACATTGCTTGCAAACATCTGCATATGATGGTATTGCGTGTACTAGTTTGCAAAGAGCAAACATGTTGGCTACTAATATCACATTACTGTACTGAGCTTCATGATCAGTTGAGTTGTTGCATTCCTGTCATGCACAGCGAGTGCGCGCACTACACCATGCAGATTATCCTAAACGAGTGGAATATGCAGCATGGTTTCTGGAACAACACAGAACACACCCTAACTTTGCAAAGTATGTTCTCTTCACTGATGAGGCTTCCTTCCAACGTGATTGTCTACAGAATTGTCGCAATATTCATGTGTGGACAGATGACAGTCCTCATGACCCGTTTGAATACGGTTAACAACACAGATTCAGTGTTAAGGCAGCCATGAAAGGCGACATGTTGGTTGGCCCTTATATATTACTACCTGCGCCGGCTCATCGGCAATGTGTACACAGCTTTCCTGCGGGAAACTCTACCAGCATTACTTGATGAGGTTCCCTCACAATCAAGAGCGAACATGTGGTTCCTGCTAGATGGCGCCCCAGCTCACAGCTCACGAAGTACGCGCAGACACCTAAATAACATTTTCCCTGGACGATGGATAGGTAATGGTGGTCCTGTTCCCTGGCCACCGCGGTCTCCTGATTTTAATCCATTCGACTACTTCTTCTGTGGTTACATGTGCAGCTTGGTGTTTGATACCGCGGTAGAATCAGAACAGGTTCTCGTCAGCAGCATTTCCGCAGCGGCAGCGACTATTCGGGACAACGCCTGGGTTTCTCTCAACGTGCCCGACGATTGTTGATATAATGAAGTGAACAATGCGTCGAACATGGGGGACGTACCATCAAGCATTTTCATTAATTTATTTTGTGGTATGTTTTACAATGAATTCAGTCGGATGCCATACATTTCAATTCGGATATATTTATTTTCCCTCATAATTATTACATGTTATGTATTCGTATTCAATACGTTTATTATACTCTTCCATGTGTTATAATGTTCAACAGGTACTATAATAGTACACAACGGTAAATTCAGTGAACTTTATGGTTCCAGATACACTACACAGGTATTACACAAACGTAATACGTTAATGCACAGATTATTATATTGTAATGTAACCTGGTTTGTTATGCCGTTATTCAACAATATTCCTCCATTATTGTTACCAAGTGAGGTGACGCAAGTGTATCACCTTGTCTACTTATTAGGGAGTCTACGGGTTCGATTCCCGACCCCGCCCTTCCCTGTTTCTGGTTACCATAGTTTCTTTAAATCACTCCAGGCGAATGCTGCGATGGATTCCTTGACATAGGTGATCGCCGAATCCTTTCCCGGTTGTCTGATATTGTTTGGTTATTTGTGTTACCATGTCTAATTATCTTAGCGGCCAATGAGAAGTTTGGCCCCATTTCTCTCCCATCCTTCATAGTCATAGCAGTGTGTACAGCAGCCGGTCATACAAACGTGTATGCAGTGTTGCATACGTACTAAGAACTGTATTAACTGCAGCCCACACTTTTAATGAATTTTACACGAAAACGCTTGGTCCTTCGCATTTACAACAAGGCGAACTTTTGTACTTCTGGCGTGCTTTCTAGTAGAAAACAGCATTACAGGTCTGTAATTCCTGGAGGTAGAAAAGTGGCGGGTGATAAAATAGTGGCCGCCCTAGTATTTTATTATTAGTGTGCAAGGTATTGATGGGCTTCTATTGTGTATTTGAAGATCCCGGTGGTATAAAACCATGCTCAACTTGTTACCATTATATGCCTCATAATTTCCATTGTTTTCCAAAAAAAATATATACGCTTTAAAATGTTCATGTTTGGGGAGTCATACCACCCTTAATATTAGTTTTAGGTACAAAGTGACACTATATTCCCCACTTGTTTTCTCATAAGGAATCACTTCCCGAAGTTTGTCGGTCAAATTCAGCCCCATCTTGTTTATCATTATTTATTTAGCAGTGTTCAGTGTGACGTTACTTACTTGTCAATTACCTCACAGATTATAAAATACGTCTTACTTACGGTCAATGAATGTAAGGTCTTGACACTAAAGAATACAATGTGACTCCCGTTTTGTCGCATCGCTAGTAACCTTTAAGTTTAGTATTAGTCTTATTCTGTCTTTTGCTTAGCAAGAATTCACATCTTAAAATGAGTTCTTCTTATCGGAATTGCCTGTACTATAGAGGAAATACATTGAAAGTCCAGATAATGTATACGTAATTTTGTATTGGAACACATTTTCAACCATTAAATTTAGTTTTTTTAAATATTTTACAAGTAGTCACACATCGGAACGATTTAAAAATTTTTTAGAGCAGGAAGGAATAGATTTTGTTCGAATGTGTTTACTAAAACAATAGTATATAATCTTTTTTTATCTCCAGGATGACTTGTATAAATAGTTCCACACACATGACAATGCATTTATGGATACGACACGCGCGCGCGCGCACACACACACACACATACACACACACACACACACACATATATATATATATATATATATATATATATACACATATATTTATTTATTTATTTATTGCGGCTTTCAGGCGCAGTTAAGGCATGCTTTCAGGCGCAGTTATAATCCAACTTACCATATTAACATCATTTCATGTAAATATTTGAAAAAATTTTTACCTCGCCAGATGTAATCAAGGCAAATCTTCCAGTAAATTACTACTAGTGCTCGGCGACAAAAAGGGAGTCACTTTCTCTTGCCGGAGAGCGTACGCTGTGCCACGACCACTTCCTCTTAGACCGTGGTTCAGGTAAACTTCAGTGTAACAAAACATCAACGAACTCCCGACACAACGACAATCCAAAAAAACGAGTTTGATAAAAATCACGTTTTGTCGCATTTGTTATGCTGTGATAGTACTGTCATCGGCACGGCATGACCAAAATGCTCTTGTACTTAGCAACGGCCCGGCACTGCACATGCCATAGCGAAAACTTTTATTCGCGACAAAATGAGGTTAACTCTGTTTACGAAGCATGGTGTCTTATGTATTTGTCACGAGTAACAATGGGCTTCGGAAAGGGTTCACACTCTTTCCTCCTAATTTTTTTTCACTTCGCCCCAGAGTTTCCACACTACCAGACGTAGTGTTGCAACTATACGATAAAGAAGTCAGTTTTGTTTGCAGCATTCACCCCAACGGTTCGACTAAGTTTCAGTTTTAATTATAGCAAGTGAGGTATTTAACCAACACCATGGCGTATTTTTATAGACAGCAGCTGAATTCACATTGTTAGAGATCATTATAGGTTGCTCGCTATAAAGTGAGCTTTTTTGGTTACCATAGTGTCGAGATTAATAATTAAAAAGTTGTACTTATTATGACATCACATTTTAATTATTGTGTAAGTTAAATTATTTACACATGCATTGTCACTTAGATAGCTTTGCTTATATTAAACGGCGCAGGACATTTCAAATGATTAAAAAGGAAAAGGTATCAAAGGTTTAAAAACTGCTTACTTTATTCCAAACCGCGTGTGTAACAAATGTCTTATGTAAGCGGATCAAGACCTATTCTGATGATATTGTCCTTACAATATTATTCATCCAACACCCCAAAAATCCAAAACCACCGTGAAACATTCCCCGGTACAGTAATTTTACTTAAATTTAACGCAATCAAAAGTATATGAACTAAACGGACGAAAAAACTTGGCTTGTAAATGTGCATACAGCTGTTAAGAAATTACCTTCATTGAAACAGTTAATAACTTCGGTGAAAATAAAACGTGTTAGTTGGTTTGTGAACGGTCTTACCACCGGTTTTATTTCAGTGACTTAAATAGTACTGAAATACTGCATTTACGCAAATGGTAATTCATTATACAGAGTCTCCAAAAAGAGCAGTAAAATAATCCCACCACGCGAATCCTGAGAAAAATTGGGGACGAAAACGTTAGTGGAAAATTTTTTACGACATTTTACGTGCACTATGTGGCACACTGCACATAAATAGACCCATCTTGCGCTACACGTCCAGGTATTATTTTATATTGCATGTTTCGTCAGGTAAACA